>MU703314.1:187015-225018 GCA_026770625.1 Nicotiana glauca
ATATATATATATATATATATATATATATATATATATATATATATATATATATATAGTCGACTGTGCTCACTGGGGGTATGCAGAATCCGGAGGGGCTCTTATAGCCCAAGCACTATATCGATGTGGCGTGCAACCCAATCCAATACATATCGCTGCAGCATGCAGTTCGCTCCATATACATATAAATATTGCTGCGACGTTCAGCCCGATCCATAACTATATATAATCCTCACCATCAGGCCCTCGACCTATCTCGGTCATCAACCTCACAGCCACTCGGGCATTTCAATAAAAATTAGGGAACTCAGCCCAAACAGTTTTCATATAGTTCAAAAATAAAATAATAAAACTGAATCAAACAATAAACAGGTAGAAATCATGACTGAGGATATGCTTTCAATTCAAAACTGTGTGAGGATAGTGTTTACCGTGAATATGGTAGTAACAATTAAATTTTTTGATGGGACTCTAAAATATGTGATCTATTTTTATGCTAGTTATTATACCAGTTGATGCTAGGGATATGTAGATGAGATATAAAATACGAGCTAAAACAGAGTTATAATCAAACCGAGGGGCTTGCTATCCGAGCCTCAAACTGACAAGCGAGGGGCCTCGAGATCGATGCCTGCACTCGAGCTCGAGCTGTCGGGGGTAAATGGGAAGGGAATAACAGTTAGGATATAATTAAAGAAGGCTCTTTATGGCCAATATTAAGCAATAAATGAAGAACTACTATGAAAGCAATAAATGAAAGGGGTAGTCCCGAGTGTGTGAGTTAGAGAGAGAAGAGAGAAAGTTGTTAATGATCTTGTGTAGAGTAGTTGGAGCAATGACAGCCCCTTACAAACTGATGAGGATCCCCTTTATACAGGAGGGGAATCCCGTCATAGTACAAAAGACATTAATTGTAAAGGAAGGGAGATGGGATGGCTAGACATGACGCCTTGACACAAACTTTGGGTAGGTCGTCTTTGTCAGACTTAGCCGCGTGCCTTGGGAATTCATTATTTTGCTCTAGCCTCGATCTACGTCCTCTTTAAGCCGGGCCTTGACGAGCTCCGAGGGAGGGAACTCGGTTGCAGCTTCGCGCCCTCGGGGTCTCGAGGTGTCCTTCTAAAGTGACTCGATAGCAAGAAATTAGGCCTCTGATTTCGCTCCATACAGATAGTCTCCACATTTCTCAGAATGAAGCGATGGGAAACGATTCTGATACCCGACTCCTCGAGTTTCCAGTGACGACGTCATAGTAATGATGCAATCCTATGGGGTGATCTTTTACAATAATCGGGATACCCATTGACTTGTATTATCGACATCATTCAATGCACTGTCGATTCCCGTTCGTCAATGTGAAAGTACCGGCGTTGATTCGGTTTTTCAATAATGCAGTAATTGCATCCGTCGACTTCCAAAGGCCTCAATGACTGTATCATTATCTCCTATAAATGAGGGCGTTCTGGCATTATTTTTCTATCCAAGTGTCATTATCTAGTCATTCATCCCTTTCTCCTTGCCATCTTCCTCTATTATTGATCACCATGTTTGGAGTTCATGGCCATAGGGTTGTTTGGCAGCATTCCGATAGGCCGTGTCATGGCCTTTTGCCTGAGCTCCCCTTTGTTGAGTATGATTATGCCATTCTATCGTTGTTGTGGTTGTTATTATGTCTGCTGTTGCTATCTCTATTATCTCGAGATGATGACATACTGGGGTCGACTTTCCTTGCTTGTAAAAAGGTTCTTCAGAGTATATACCACTACTCACAAGAGGGCTCAGATTATACACCGCTGCTCACTTTCATACCCTGGCTCGACGTGGCATTTTGTCCCGGGCTAGATGCTTGCACGGCTCAATGTTCTAATAAGTGGATTCAAAGTAGTCATGCAAGTGAGGCTGATGCTCGCCAGGTTTGCTATCTCTCCAAGGTTCTCTTGGCCAGTGAAGGTCCTCGACCTTTGGCGGGTTATGGCATTTTTTCATCCCTCCCTACTTTTCGACCTATCCTTTAGGGATGTTAGTGCAGAAGGTCAGGATAAGGCTTATGAGGATGCATGCCCGGAGGCATTTTTTGCAGGAGGTGGACCTTCGAGGATAGACTAGGCTCTAGACTTTTACCACTATGGGTTTATACCCCTTTGTTTCTTTGTTTCGGTGTAAGAACCCCTTGGGGGCTTTTATAATTGTATGTAAGGACCCCTGGGGGCCGTTGTAAGCCAATATTTATTAAATAAAAGGACATCTTCTTTACTTATACTTTTGATATTTGCCATATTCTTGTGCATTTGTGGGGATTTTAAATGTATGTCTCTGATGATGATCGTTAATATCCAACTCGGGTGTGAGCATTCTTCTCGGTATCTGTTTGAGATTAATGGCTCCTTTTCGAGCTCATCGTTATTCCCTAGATCAAACCTGAAGCAGTCTGATAAACTTGGATCATCGGGATCCTCAAACCGCATGGAGATGGCGTATTGAACTTGGATATCTTCGAGGATGGCCTCTGAGTAAAGGTCAGCTTCGGACACCTGGAGATTCACTTTGGACTTAATGTAGATAATCTTCTAAGGTGTTTGTAGACGGGTCTCTGAGGAGGTCTTATTCGTACTTAGGCAACATCCTGAGGTCGAGCCTCATAGACGTAGCTCGAAGTGCTTATTTTTCTCCTTGAGAGGAATCCTCGAGATCGGGTACCTTCTCGAGACTGGAGATAATGTCATCGATCCTTTGGGGCCTAACTTCCTTCTAATGGAGGTCCTCAGGGTCGGGCACCATCTAAGGATCCATACCGAAGCTGTTGGCCTCCCTAGGTAGGCGGATCGTTATAGTTCCCCATATATATATATATATATATATATATATATATATATATATATATAGGGTGGCTCTCGCTTTTTGGAAGATCCCGTTATTTTAGGTAGCTATCTTTCTGCCTTGGCGTTGACTCCTTCATTACTTTAAGCACAAAAGTGTTAGTGTAGGTTCCTACTTCAGCTTGCCAGTTCTAACAAAGCCATGGCTGCTACTTCAGGTATGCCTGACAGGGAGGGGAGAGTTCTACTCCCAATGCTTAGGATCCACGAGATTTTACTCTAACGACTATGTATTTGATAAGAGAGGAACATCTGGAGATAGTGAGAAGAGACTAGGGATGGGGCGAGGGGGTAGCGTTGCAGGTGCTTTCCCTGGATGAGGGTATTACAGACCCCGCCGATGGATTCCTGAATGTGTACTTGTACCCTTTCGCACTAGGCCCCCTTGATAGGGTCGTGCTCAATTTATGTTTAAAGTATCAGGTTACTTTAGCACAGATACATCCGTCATTTTGGCGAGTGGTGCTGATGATAAGGTTCTTTATGGAGAAGGCATGGCTTGAATTCACGCTCAGTCACCTCGTCATGTTATACCGGGCCTTTCATCATCGAGGCATGCTTACCTTGCGGTGTCGTTCATACACACCCTTTGTTGCTTATGATGAGGTAGATGGAGATTAAGAGTGGGTCAATCGATTCATCTGGGTCTGGACGGCTGACGTTATTCCTGTAGAACTTATGCCATTTCCCGAGGGATGGAATTACACGCATGAGTGGAGTGTCTTGTGCTTTCTTAGATTTGCTCGTGGTGAAAGCAATTTAGTAATTGTGTTTCTTTCTTTTCTGCAGCAACTTCATGGGCACCGAACGAAGTTCTGGATCTGTCTGGCTGGGTTCAGAGGTTGGTGACCCATTCAACTTGCAATAAGCGTAGGTGGCGAGCTGTGTCCCGGGGCATATGGGAAGAAAAATACCAAGGTATGTGCATATGCTACTTTTACCTTGGCCTTCCTATATTTGAGGTGACATTTTCCTCTTTTTATGTACTGACCTTGCCGTCGTGGGTATCGGAGGGCCCCAGGAGTGAGGCTGTGCTCCTCTAGAGATGGGAAGGAGTTGTCAGCTTCAGAGCCAAAGGGACGATAGTGATAATCGGGATATGCACTCGCAGTGCGATGGAGCTTTTAGCAGGGCTACGCGTCTTCGAGGAGAAAACATCGCATGAGCCCGTTGTTCCTGAAGTCTCCGATTTTGGAGCGCTTGCTTCCTCCAAGTGATCATGTTTCAACCGAGGTTGGTTCTTCCACAGCCAAGGGGGTTAGACCAATAGAAGTGTGCTCGGACTTCGAGGAAGTCCGCCGGCTTTATTTCGTGATGAGTTTCGGCATAGGCCTTCTGCGTCTCGCGCCTTCCCTTCCTTATCTAGTTTTTTTTATAGGCCTTAGACAGGCTAAGGTCTGAGCTGCTCCATCATGGGGCTAGGCTTTGGAAAGCTGTGGATGAGGTTAGGTCCCTTAGGCTCCTCTGCGAGGAGAAAGAAGTTGAGTTGATGCACTGGCGATATGAGGCGTACCGGAGCTCGAATTAGGAGAGCTATTTGATGGAGAAGGTAACTTCCCGTGTTATGCATTTTGCTTTTTAACCTTTTAGGTTAACTTCTTACCTATCTCAGTTGCATAAAAAGATGGAGTCTATGGAGCACTTTAGGGGTGAAGCCGATCGAGTTAGGAACGACTGTGGCGAGCTAAGAGCTCAGGTGTAGGCTCAAGCTTTAGAGGAGAAGGGTGCCTTGGATAAAGTTCCTGCCTTAGAGGCCCAACTCCGCTTGTCTTGTGACAACACTTAAATTCAAGCGGATATGATCACAAAGCTCGAGTCCGAACTTTCGAAGGCCAGGGCTGAGATCGTTGATGCTCGGGCTGAAGTAGCATTGAGCCGGACTAAGGCTGATTAGGAGATGGCGATTCATTTGAACGATGCAACTGATGACCAAGACGAGTTGAAGAGGGCCCTTGATCGTGAAGAGAGAATTGAGGAATATATCCGTTGTAGGTCCCAAAGAAGGGTACTTGAAGAGATCTGCGCCAGGGTTTTTGTTCTTCCGAAAAAGCTAGCTCGAGCGAGGGCGGACGAGCATGATGCTTGATCATTTCTACCTGATTTCGAGGAGAGTGAAGATGAGGCTGGTAGATCGTAGCCCTCGGGGGAGGGGCGTAGATTTTTCCACTTCACATGTGATACCTTCGAGTTTGTAGATGGGGAATGCACCTTTTCATATTTTGTAAATAACGAACAACTCGAGATTTTATTTCTTTTGTACCCCTTTCTACTTTTTTCTCGACCAGGCGGACCACTTTTAGAGTTGGGGAGAATCCTTAGATTTGCGATATGGCCCTAGGGCTCATGAGGCAGGCCCGGAGGCTCTTACATTCTCGATTGATGTAGCCTTTAGGGCAAGCTGGCATTAGGGCTCTTATGCTTTGTTCAACTATTTTGGGTGTAGTCTCCGAGTCGGGTTTTGACTCAAGACTATTCGACCCTCAAGCTTTTGTGTCTACATGGGTGGGCGACAATAGCTCTTATGCCTTGCCCTTGGGCATTTGTACTTTAACTATTTTGGGTTCAGTTTCCGAGTCAGGTTACGACTCGAGCTCAATTGAACCACTAGTTTTTTTTGTGCTGGCAACAGTGGCTCTTACGCCTTGGATCGAAGCGACCTTTTAGGTATGTGGCCCTGAGGCTCGTGAAGCTGGAGACGATGGCTCTTATTCTATGCCCTTAGACATGTACAATTAACTATTTTGGATCCGATCTCCAAATCGGTTTACGACTCGATCTCATTTTTATCCTCAAGCTTTAAAATTTTTAAGCTGGCGACAGTTGCTTTTACGCTTTTTGTCGTTGCGACCTTTTAGTGTGTGGCCCTGAGGCTCGTTTGGCTGGCGATAATGGCTCTTACGCTTTTGCCCATAGGCATATGTAGGCTTTATTTTCCTCTCACTAAGGAATTTTTTGAAATAATTTTGCCTGGCCCATCATCGGTTCGGGAAGAACCTCGATTTCAAGTCGTTAGCGATGATGTTCGAGCACCTCAAAATGTTTGGCTCATAGGCCGAGTACCTCAAAGCCTTGTGATTTGGAGCTGACATGATCGAAGCTCATTTGCCTGTCGAGCCTGTTTTAACTGGTTCTTTTTGAAGTAGATTCGAAGTAATGGCCTGTGATTTTGTAGGACGGTTGGGCGTCCCTGAGTCACGTTAATTTGGCTAGTGCAGCCGTATTGACCGTAGTCATTTGTTTTTGGCCGAAGCCATTTGTGATCCCGAGTGTGGTAGTTTAGGCATCTTATAGATTTTTCATGCCACCGGGGTCTTACAGTTTTTTTTATGTCGCGGGGGTCTTATAGATTTTTTTTATGCCGCTGGGGTCTTACAGTTTTTCCATGCCGCTGGGGTCTTACAGTTTTTTCATGCTGCTGGGGTCTTACCGATTTTTTATGACGTTGAGATCTTACAGTTTTTTGTTATTAAGTAAAATAGATCTCGCAAGACCGTGTTTGCCCGCTCGGGATCTTACCGCCTCGGGTTTTTTAGTGAATGACGATTGGCGATAATCTCTGAGTCATCGAGTTTGCTTAGGCTCCAAAATAGTTACTCGTGAGCTCGAAATTACCTCATTGAGGACTTATGAGCATGGAGTTTCGACCCTGAGGCCATGTGGATATCAAATTGTTGACGCTAAGTCTCCGAGTATTTCAGGACGTACTCGATGGAGGGATCCTTACCGTGAACGTGCTAAATTTTCTTTGGAGTACGAGATGCTTTTGGCGAAAGATATTCTTTGATTGCTTGGCATAAATACACGTCGTTGTGATGCCGTAAGCCCGGCTTATGCGGACATGATTTGCTCGACCATTTGGCCAGGTACATTATCTCCTATTGGAACTCAGTCTGTCATTCCCCGGCTCTTTCGAGCATATGGCTTCTCAAAAGGGGGTGCCCTCCAGTATTCGAGATTGATTGCAAAAGAAGCCCTGCAAGTTTGTTAGATCCTCCTTAGGCGGCACGTCACCCCGTTAAGAACTTTTCCGGCGAAACCCTCTTCGGGACAAGCTCGGCTGGAGGGAAAGAGTGTAACGGGTGCCATTAAGGCCTTGGGATCTTCAAGTTGAGTTAACACTTCCGAATGCCCTAACCGGGTGCCTGCATATGGGTTAGTGTAAAATAACGAAGGAGGGAGGTGGTCTTACCTTATCGTGGGGTGCGCGGGCGATGTTCCAAGGACCGATGTGTCCCTGCTATGTTTAATCAGTCTTAGTCGAAGATATGGTTTGATTACCTTTCGTCTCATTTGAGAGTGGATATGTTGGTGCCGATGTTACGTTACGTAACGCGAATACTTTCCTTGCTGCGTGTTGTTCCCCGTAGATGGTTTTAATCCCGCCCTTTTCTAGGGATTTCATCATTTGGCAAAGAGGGGACGGTACTGCCTTTAAGCGGTGCATCTGCGGCCATCGAAATAAGGCATTTATACCTTGCACCTCCTCTGACGATATGGAACTTGTCCTTCCGGTCTGCTCCAGCCATGTTGACTGAGAGGACGGTCTCTCCTCTCATTGTTTTGATTGCCGTGTTGAATCCGTCAAAGATTTGAGAGTTAGGCATTATTTGATTAGGCAATCCGAGGTGCTCTGTTATCCTTGACCCGATAATGTTGGTCTAGCCACCTGAATTCATGAGCACATGTTTTATTTTAAAATGAATCAAATGAGGAAGAAGGTTACCAGTGCGTTGTTACGAGGTTGGGGCAAGATTTTGGAGCCTTCCTCACCGAATGCAAGGGTACCTTCGGATACGCATCCTAGGGTCTGTTTTTCTCTAGTAATGGACAGTTTTATTCTTCTCTTTACAAGTTCCTGGAGAGTGTCGTTGCTCCTCTAATATCACGGTAATATGTCGTGGCCCATTTGCTTCGTTCTTCTTGGCCGCATAAACTCGAGCCCGATCGCTCAAAAATTTTTATTGAGTAGCTTGGCTATTTTCTTGCGTAGTTCCCTTCAATCCTCGGTTCTGTGACCGTGCGAGTTGTGAAACTCGCATGTAAGGTTGTAGTTCCTTGGGGAGGGATCCGAGTTGTTTAGGCTAGGGCCATCTAGCATTCCTGATTTTGTTGATGGCAAACACGATGTCCGATACATTGATGTTGAATTAGTATTCTGATAGGCAAGGTGCCCCCATTGGCCCTGTGTCCCCATCGAAGCCACCTCTGTTGATGGGTCCCCAAGGGTTCTATCTTCTATTCACCAATCGATCATTGCGAGGCCGATTGCGTCGTGGAGCATTCCTCCTATCATCGGGATATGGTTGGTACCTCTCTTTATTCAATTTTGACTCCTTTAATAGGAGTTTGTTTGGATATACTGAACCCGAAGGGACTCTTAGCTGGTCATCCTCGACCTTGATCTTTGACTGGTACCAATGTGGACGTCTGACCAGGTTACGGCGGGATATTCGATCAGATTCTCTTTCAGCTGCCTCGAGGTCACCGAGCTTCGTTCATTCAGGCCTTGAGTGAAGGCCTGCACTGCCCAGTTTTCAGAGACCACAGATAGTTCATTTTTTCCGTTTGGAAACGAGACACGAATTCCCGCAGTATTTCGGTCTCCCTCTGCTTAATCTTGAATACGTCGGACTTCCTTGTTGTTACCTTGATGGCACCGGCGTGCGTCTTTATGAAGGAATCTATTAGCATGGCAAATGAACCTATGGAGTTGAGAGCTAGGTTGTGGTACCACATCATGGCCACCTTCGAGAATGTTTCTCTGAACTTCTTCAGTTAGACGAACTCGATCTCATCACCTTTTATGTCATTACCTTTCACTGCGCACGTAAAGGCAGTGACGTGTTTGTTGGGATCTGAGGTCTCGCTATATTTTGGGAGTTATGGCATTCTGAACTTCTTTGGAATGGGTTTCGGAGCTGCTTTCTCCGGGAACGGCCTTTGTACAAACTTCTTTGAATCTACACCCTTTTGGACCGTGGGCGCGCTCGACATTTGGTCGACTATGAAGTTATAAGTTTTGACCTTCTTATCGTTGGCTGTTATCATTTTCTTCCCTGACTCTATCCTTTTGGTGAGGTCCTACAGCATTTTCACGATGGTAGGATTGGCTACTGATCTGTTGTTGCTCGATTTCTCTCATACATGTTCAGCCGGGGGAGTAGTTTCCGGCGCTACTGTGATGGGGGTCTTCGGGTGGCTTTGCAACTGAGCGATAGCCAACTTTTGTGCCTGCAACATTTCAAAAATAACCATGAAGACTAATTTCATGTTCTTCCCGAGCTGGGTTTTTTGGACTTCTTGTTGGTCGCCATGTCGTATGCTCTTGTTGGTGTGTGAGGTTTCATCGACCTGCTTGCGCGTCCTATGAATCCGCGTCCGCTGGAATCAATCCAGGACATGGCATTCATCCCAAGTTAATATATTCATTTCTAAAACAAGTAGATATCATATACAGTTAATCAAAATATGCCACTCTACAGTTTTCATGGGACGGACCAAGTCACAATCCCTACGGGTGCACGCCCACACAACCGTCACCTAGCATGTGTATCTATCAAAACAGTACAAAATTTCGGGGTTTCATAGCCTTAGGTCTAGATTTACAATCGTTACTTACCTCGTACCGGACGAAAATATGCTCTACAATGCCCTTGCCTCTAGACTCGGCCTCAAATCTTCCCGAATCTATCCAAAATCAGAATCATATCATCAATATAATCCAAAGTAACAAAACCCACGTGAAAATTATCAAATTAAACTCAAAATCCCGAAATTGGTCAAACCTGACACTCGGGCCCACATCTTGAAATTCGATAAAAATCACAGCTCAAAAATTCTTATCCTCTCACGAGTCTAGACATACCAAAATCATCAAAATCGGATGTCAAATGGCCCCTCAAATCCTCAATTTAAACTTTCCAATTTCAAGCCCTAATTTTCCAAATTTTTACCCTTAATCTCTTCAATTTCCATGATTAATTAACTGAAATACGCCATAGATATGAGTATTAAGTTCAAAAATCTTACCTCAACAAGGATCCCCTTGATTTACTCTTCAAAACCCTCCAAAAGCTTAAATCCTGACTTCAAAAATGGTGGAATGGACTAAATTTCGCAAAGGGAACTTATATACTTTCTCCCTAGTGATTTTCGTATCTGTGGACAAAATTTCGCATATGCGGGCCGCTTCTACGCCCCATAATATGCACCTGCATAATTCACTTAACTCCTCAGACACCGCACCTATGACCCAGGTGTCGCACCTGCGGTCTTGCAGATGCGGTCCAGCCTTCCGCTCCTGCGACCAATGTCGCTTCTGCGATCTCCCTTCCACTTCTACGGCTCGCACCTGCGGTCCCCAATCCGCAGGTGCGGTTATCACAGAAAATAGTAGTTGAAGCTGCTCAATTAAAATTCTAATCTTTCCAACAACCTTCTGAATTCTTCCCGAGGCCCCCGAGGCCTCAACCAGAAATACGAACAACTCACATATCATCATTCAAACTCATACCAACCCTCGGAACACTCAAAACAACGTCGAAATACCAAATCACCCTCGAATTCAAGCCTAAGGATTTCCAAACCTCCGAATTCCGCAACCAATGACCCAAAATTTTGCACACACATCACAAATGACACAACGGACCTACTCCAATTTCCGTAATTTCATTCTGACCCCGATATTAAGATTTTCACTTTCGATCGAAAAATGCCAAGTTTCCAATTTTGCCAATTCAAGCCTAAATCTACCACGGACATCCAATTTACATTCCGAACACGCTCCTAAGTCCAAAATCAACTAACAAAGCTATTCAAACCATCAGAATTCACATCCGAGAACTTATACACATAAGTTAACATCCGGTTGACTTTTCCAACCTAAAACTTCCAAATAAGAGACTAAGTGTCTCATTTCACTCCATGACCATCCCGAATACAGAACAACCAACACGATATGATGAAATACATATGAACAACACATAATGAAGCAAAAATAGGGAGAACGGGACTGTAACTCATGAAATGACCAACCGTGTCGTTACAATTTATTAGCATCTATCTGTCTTGTACTACATATTAACTATTTATTAAATATGTAATCGAGAGAGGCAGACGAAATAATATAGTTAATTGTAGTGTTGATAAATGATAATAATTATTCAGTAACAACTATCTCTTTTATGTTATAATTAATATTACACTTATTGTAATTGAGAGAGGCGAATAGTGTAATAATCAGTTATAACAAGTAGGGTAACTGAAAAGGACTTATTAACAAGTGCATGTTTTAGTTCAATCATATATTTCTGGTTCTTTAGTATTACTATTTTGGAGATTAATTTGTATAACTAAGAGAAGTGCAATTAATTATTCAACTTGAGTAATAATATATATTTGTAATCGTGAGAGGCACTTATACATTTTTGATAAATAGAAATTGAAGAATAATAATTCTACTATATAAAATATTAAGTGAAGTCAAGATCCCAACACCTTTTTATTATATTTGTGAAAAAAAATATTTTCTATTTGCTCTATTAATGCATTTTTAGTTAGTTAATTTAAAACTCAACTCTTTCTGATTTTCTCAACTAGTAATTAAAACAAGAAACATATGTAGAATAGATAGACCAATCTCTGTGGGTTTGACATATTTCTATACTATTATTTGACAGAGTACGAGTTAGAATTTTTTATATACGCCATGCGCTCGTCATTTGGTGAGGGAAATTTATGCCAGGAACCGGTACAATGTTGAGTGATTGTGTGTGTGATGGTGAGGGGCTTTTGAGCCAGGTACTCGTACATTGTTGAGTGATTTTGTGTGTGATGGAAAGAGGCATCTGAGGCAGACACCTTGAGTATGCTAGGAGTGGGTGTACTTTATGATTTTACTGTGATATTATTGACTTGACATGTATATTCGACATGTATTCATAGAGATGCATTTCCCTCATGCTAGATGGAAATATGGTGTTATTGACTTGACATACTTGACATATAGGCATAGAGATGTATTTTCCTCATGCTAAGTGATAAATGAAAAGTCTTATCGGTTGTTAAAAATTTGGCAAACTCAAAGTTCTCTGAGAAACTCACATTTTAGTGATTTTGTCAAATATATGGGCTTTAACTATTATACTTGTAAAGTATGTCTAGTTTTTCATATTTATGAACGAGATGATCATGATATCTTTTGAGTTATTTACCATTACCAGCATTTATTAAGTCCTTGTGTTGTTAATTATTGTTGTTAGTCACTGACCTTCTTTTGAACTCGTCAATTTTTTAGCCTGAGGTTAGGTTTGTTACTTGTTGAGTACATGGGGTCGATTGTACTCATACTACACTTCTACACCTTGCATGCATATCTTGGAGCTGATGCTGCTGTGAATGGCGAGAGCTGGCATTAAAGACGTACCCGCTTTTCAGATGTAGCTATCACTCTTGTCCTTGGTAGTGTTAGATTCAAATTCGATCTATGTATATTTCAAATAGATGTTGTATTTATTTTTATACCAGCTTTGTAAATATAAATCTTAGTGGTCATGACTTGTACTACCAATCCTTGGTTATTGCATTAAAATTCAGTTGCTTCACTTATTGGCTTTATATTAATTTCATTAAATTATGTTGACTGTTATTTTGCTTATCTAGCGGGTTAGGATAGGTGCCATCACGACTAGGCGAATATTGGGGATCGTGACAAGTTGGTATCAGAGTCCTTGGTTTATAGGTTCTTCGATTCATGAGCAAGTGTCTAGTAGAGTCTTGAGGATTGCTACGCTGACATTCATACCTATCTTCAAGAGGCTACAACTCATGTAGAAAAAATTTCCTATCTTGCTTTCTTTATCGTGCAGTATTAATTTAGCTTGAAGCGTGTCTCTTTGAATTCCTTCCACTCACTCGTATGTTATGTGGAGCACTCGGTATCAGCTATGCATTGATGACTTATGATGTCGTGGATGAGGTAATATAGGTTTTCACTATGTTGGTGATGGGATAACCTGGAAGACTTGAGGCCAGGTTCAGACTGCAGATTGGGCTCGATGGTTTCAGTTGTGTGTGTATGTGCTCTTAGACTTATAGGTTCATTAGTGTCCTTAGAAGTGGTATTGATGACTCAGTGAGTGGTTGAGATAGCTATATGATGAGTATTGTGTGACGAAGGGCTATATTTAGATGGTTTAGATGTGATGAGAAAGGTTTGCTTGGGGTGTAAAGGGGTGTGGATGTTTGATTTTTGTCTTGATGTGTAGTATTGTCTCAAGTTATGGGCGTGTTAAGGGGTCCTTCATGTTGTTAATTTGTGGAGTGAAGTGGATTTTTATGTCTGGTTGATAAGCTTAGACTCGGGAGGATTAAGTGATTACATAGTAGTTGTGGCCATGATAGGGCGTAGAGAGGTGCTAGTTTGAGCCTAAGCAAGTGGGTTATATCCTGCAGGATGTTCTGAGGTTGTGCGACCCTTATGATACTTATGTAGAGTTTTTCCTTCCTAATAGTAAACTATGTGCTGCAATTTGAGTTGATATCATTTGAGGAAGTTCGCACGATTGTCGCGAGGATGGAGATGTTCTTAGCAGATGATTTAAGGTATTTTATGATTAGAGCTACATGAGCGTATAAAGGATTTAGTTGAATTACAGTGCGGGATTATGGCCGTTATAGAGTAAGAGTGTTGTGGGTTATCTGATAGTATATTCTAAGGCCTCGAGCCAAGTGGGGGAGTCTACTATCAACGATCAGATTGCATTGTCATGTGTTATGTTAGTTTTGGTCTAAGGCATACATGTAGATTGATTATGACTTGAAGAGGTTGATTTTGAGTATGAATCGAGTAAGGAAATTTCTGAAGGCATGATGTTTTACACTTTATGGATATACGAAAATCTTGGAGTGATTAATGTTTGCTATTAGTGGTGGACGTAGTGTTCAAGGAGAATGTATTCGCTTGGTTACTTAAGATATGGGAGTTACTTCCTTAGGTGTTTGTATTCAAATGGGGAACAAGTCTTTAGGCTCATATGGGCGGTGCATTAGAGATTGGAGCAGAGTGAATGACTCACGAGAAGATTCTAATAAGTTCATGATTCATGTGTGGTATTTGAGGATTTTTCGGGTTTGTAAATATCTAAGATCTAAGATTACCATTGAAATGTGTCAGGACTTGTGGTATTTATATATCATTTTGGATTCTACATTTCAACATTTGAGAGGTTGAAGAAATAGCTTCATAATCATAGAAGATCTCTTCAGATTTGGCATTTTGGTTTCGGTACTATTAGGTGTTTAAGAGGGAATACAATGGTTTATGGGCATTAGGACAATGTGGTTTCATGCTGGGATATCTTGGCGTGAGCTTTGGGTTAAGGATCGTAGTGTACTGGCAAGGAGGAGTGTTAACTTGATAGCAATTCGAGAGGGACTAGAAGAAATGGATTAACTTTGTAGTGGTTGTGTCGGCATGGTAATATAATTGATTAGTTCTTTTGGTTCTTTTAGGTTGCGAGACTTTGTAGGTATGTTGTGGAAATACTCTTTGGCTCGGGGGTCTGTGTGACTTAGTTGAGTTAGAAGAATTCAGTTCTAATAACTTGATTATGTGCAAACGAGTTTCGATGAGTTTTTGATGATTTCGACCAGAACTTTGGATGGGTATTTTCTGTAGGCATGAGAGAGTTTTGTTGCGTATGGTGATTTTCTCCTGGATGGGGTCAAGTGCAAGGTTTCTAGCTGACGGAATGTGTATCATGCTTGTGATTCAGAGTTGATGATAGGGTTATCATATTTTGATATGATGGAATGATAGATGCAGTGCAACGTATGGGATTGAGGTTTGTATGTCAACATTGAGGTTCAATTTTGAAGGGAAGGTCATGAGTTATAGACAACATGGACAATTTTAATTGTTAGAAGAATATTGGCACTATCTGGTATCATCTCAGAAGGGTGCGCATTTCAGAAGGCACTATATTTTGACTTGAGGATGCTTGACTAGTATTATGGTAATCGCATGGTTGATCGACTGTTAATATTCAGAATTTTGCTATATGGCACAGATGAATTATGGAAGTATTCATCGTGAGATAATTGTGCATGAGGAATGCGCCTGTCATTTGAGTGATGGAGTTGGGATTGGATATGGAGATTCTTATATTCTAGAGAATTGAAGACTAGAAGGATTCTCAGATGAATATTGTTCCTTGGTTGCGGACAGTGAAGGTGTGTTAAGAGGTTTTCATTTGAGTGTATGTGAAATGGATAGGTTATTATGGGTTTTTCGAAGGTAATCTACCTATTTTAGGAGGATCAGAATTGATTTGGAGGCCATTGGTAGGCCTAATGAGGGTGTGTATTCTATGCCGGGCTGGATTTTTTACTCACCGAAGCTATTTTTGAAGAGTGTGTCATCCGTTAGAGTTGATCTTATTCATGTCTGATATGTTCCATGTGTTACTCTCTTATACTATGATGAGTTGTGAGACTACTGGTTATTTACACACATGCTGCAATTTTGTTTGTGCCTTGTGGAGGAATTCGAGCAAGATAGCTCTTAGGGTGTTGAATGGTTGATTTCACCTTGGTTATGATCTTCATGTCTATGGTATATTGTGCTATTCGTTTTTCTATGGTTATGATCATATACTTCGTATATTTGTTGTTTATTTGCATATGGTTGTTGATCATGAACATCATGGCTCGAGGGGTTCCATGTGGATCGATGTTTGGATTGGGTCACTTATCATAGGGATTTATGCTGGAATATGATCCTCTGTGCTTATTTCGTGTGTTTTGTTTCTCCTTGCGTAATAGGTCATAGAATTGCGCCTTGTGGTGGTATCTATTGAGCTTGCGGGATAGTTCTCTCATTTTATTCTTTTACCATTATTGGGTGCATTCAAGTTCTTGCTTATTTGGTGCACGATATGTGTCTCAAGGAGGTTCCATTATGGCATGTTGGTCGAGCAATTTGTACTAGACGAGATGAGGTTAATGGACCTGGAATGAGTGATATCGGATTTGATTAAGATATGTTTGAAAGATTAATGTTATTATTCATCTTAGAATTTGGTTGTGGTTCTTGGAGGCCGAGATAGCTCCATGACTTGTTGGTATGATGAGTGGTTATGAGTTTCTATCTGTTTCTTTCATCCTTGGCAGTGTTCGAGGTTTAGAACAAGGTTTTATTTGAGATGAGATTTGTTATTGAGAAACTATTATGGTCAGAAGTTATTGCTATAAGTATCAGAGTTATGTAGTATATGGGTTATAGTTAAGGCTTGAAACATCTTGTTCGGGATTTATACAATGTATATATGGAATAATCGGGTCTTCAAAAAAATTTTGGATGTTAGAGATTGGGTTATAAGGTTTATAGACTAAGGTTGACGTAAGGAACTTCAGTTAGGTTGTGTTGTCGGGCTTATATGTATTGGAGTGATATGGTATCACCCATGAGAATGTGTGTGGTGAGTTTATATGGTGATTTGACAGCTTTGAAATGACTCTTGGCACGTTACGAGGACTAACGTATGTTTAAGAAGGGGAGAATGTAACGACCCAATTGATCATTTCGAGAATTTGCATTCAGATCGGTGGTTTGAGGTCATGAGTAGCTTCATATGGTATATTATGACTCGCCTGTATCAGCGGTTATAGTTTTCGAGTGGCTCGGGATTGGTTTGGAAAAATGATTCTCATTTTAGAAGCTTTAAGTTGGAAGAGTTGACCATGTTTGACTTTGTATATTTGACCTCAGATCGGAGTTGTGATGGTTCTGTTAGGTCCAGATGGTGATTTTGGACTTGGGCGTATGCCCGGATTTGCGTTTGGATGTTTCTAGAAGGTTTTATATGTAATTAGTGAAAATTGGCAATTTGAAGGTTGGATGTTCATAGGTTTGAGCAGGAGTTGACTTTGATGTTAGTGAGTTAAGTTCGTTGTACTGAAAGTTGGAACATGTTCATTCAGTGATTCAGGACTTATGTGAAAAGTTTGGCCAGATTTCAGATTTGTTAGGTTTTAATCGAATGCTTGGTTCGAAGTTTGAAGTTTATGAACTTAAGAGATTTCTATTCATCAACTATTCGTGGTTTTGATCTTATTTTGCGGGATTTGAGGCCTTGAGTAGGTCGGTGTTATGTTTTAGGACTTGTTGGCATGATTGGACGGGGTCTTGAGGGGCTTGGGTGAGTTTCGAACGGGTTTCAGATAATTTTGGAACATATTGGTTAATGCTAGTTTTTGGCAAAGATATGGTGTGGTCACACCTGCGGAGCTATAAGCATAGGTATGGTGTCCGCAGATGTTGATAAGCGGGCGCAGAAGCGAAGCAAGTCTAGAAGAGGAGAAAACCACAGAAGCAGTTACGTGAGCGCAACGGTCACTTGAGCTCAGAAGCCAACTACTGTCACAAAAGCGACAGTGGTTGAGGTGACACATTTTCGTAGAAGCGGGTTGGTGGACACATATGCGATTTCGCAGAAGCGGATATTGGGTCGTTGATGTGACATCTTTGGGCAAATTTTATATATTTTGAGGGTTGAGTTACTTTATCACATTTTGAGATCTAGAGCTCGGATTTGAGTGATTTGGGAGGCGATTTTCATAATTTGATTTGGGGTAAGTATTTTTAACTCGAATTTGATTATTTTACATATTTCTATCTTCGGTTTTGGCATTATGATTATGAATTGAAAAAAGACATTGTAGTTTTTTGTCTACACTTTTCTAAAGTAATTAATTGAGTTTTGGACATCGATTCAGAGTCAGAATTGGATGAAATTAGTATGGTTGGACTCTTATTCGAATGGATTATCAGAATTTATAAATTTTTATTGGTTCTGAGGTACGCGAGCATGTTTATTTTTTTGGTTGATTTTGAGATTTTGATTAAATATTTGACCTTTATCTTGTGGGTTTGTTGTCTATGGTATGATTTGATGATTTTGAGTTGTTTTTGGCTAGTTTCGAGCCGTTCGAAGGTCGATTCACGTGGCATGACATTTTTATAGTATTATTTTGGCTTGTTTGAGGTAAGTAACATATCTAAACTTAGTATTGAGGGCAATTATCCCTGAGAACCATGAAATTTGAGATGTGTTGGGGTTGACGACATGCTAGGTGGTGGATATGTGTGCGCGCACCAGAGTGTTGATGATCCGGGTAGTTCTTAGGTTGTTATATGCCTTGCCTTGCTATCATACTTCTTTGATATCATGTTTTCTCCATTTGTATGACTAAGTGAGTTATTAATCATGCCATAAATCATGTCTAGGCTATCTACTTAATTGTTTAAGACATATGTTAAGCTATTTGACTTACCCGTAGTACTACTGTTCAATCATGATAGTTATATCCATATGTTATATCTCTATTTCTATGCACTTTTAATAAGTTGTCTCATATGTTATTGTTGTCCTTGTATATTACACGAGTTTAGGCTAAATTTGTGGCACATTGTGATATTTCGTGTTATAAATTTGGTTATATTTTTGTGAGACGTTGGCATATGGAGACTTGAGTGAGTTGATGACTGACGTGGGTTATAAAGTCGTGTTGTTAGTTATACTTGGATCAGATGACACATAGCAACATATTGATATTTGGATTGGGTCGCACGGTGCAACAACTTAATATTTGGATCGGATTGCACGCTGCAACGATTTGTTATTTGTATAGGGTTGCACTCCTCAATAGGTCATATTGACTATTGATTAGCGCTTGGGCAAGGATTCGACCCTCCGAAGTCTGATATTATAGTGAGTGCAGGCACAGTGATATACACGTACTTTGGTGAGGGGCACGTAACGACTTGGCCGGTCCTTTTGAGAATTAACGCCCCGATCACCTATTAATTGCTTTCCCTGTGTTTATTTCTTCCCTTGTGAGTTACTGGAAAGATTCTTTTTCATTTTCGGAGTATTTTGGGACATTTAGTCCCTAAATGATAGCTTAAGCTTTAGAATTTGGACCGTAGTTGGAACAATGTGAAGACGGCCTCGAAATGGAATTCCATTAGCTCCGCTGGGTGATTTCAGGCTTAGGGGCATATTCGTATTGCAATTTGGAGGTCCGTAGCTTATTTAGACATGAAATGCCGAAAGTTGAATTTTTGAAGTCTCCAGATCGATAGTGAGATTTTTATATCGGGGTCGGAATCCGATTCTAAAAATTTTAATAGTTCTACAGTGTGGAATGTTACTTTTGTGCAAAATTTGGGGTCAATCGAACGGGGTTTGGTTGGTTTTGATAGCGGTTGTATAATTCTTGAGATTTCAAGTTCATTAGGCTTGGATTGGAGGGTGAATCGTAGTTTTGGCATTGTTTGATGTGATTCCAGGGTTGAATTAAGTTTGTATGATGTTTTAAGATTGGTTGGCATGTTTGGTTGAGGTCCCGGGGGCCTCGGGTGAGTTTCGGATGCTTAACGGAAGTTGAATTGGACTTAGAAAATTCCTGAACATGTTGGTTTCGCACCTGCGAAGTTTGGACCGTAGGTGCGGCGCTGCAGAAGCAGTTAGGAAACCGCAGGTGCAGTCTAAGGCATAAGGGAAGTGGTCGCAGATGCGGCCTATGGACCGCAGAAGCGTAACTGCATCTATGTGTAAAGGGCCACAAGTGCGGAATCTGTCCATCTAATAAATTTTTGTAGGTGCGAAGTAGGAGCCGCATGTGCGGTTTTCCCCTTGCAAAAGCAGAAATTGCTGGTAAGAAATATGAAAAATCGAGGGTCTGAGTTCATAACTTCTAAAATCAAATTAGAGCTCGGTGGAAGGCGATTTTGTGGGGTTTTTGTAGAGAAGATCAATGGGTATTGATTCCTAACTCTTTTTTTTTTGTTATATCCCATTAATCTAAGCTTGGTTTTGTCATTTAAATTCAAATTTGGGGGTGAAAAATTAGAAAAAATTGAAAAAAGTTCTTAGGCCAAATTTTGGAAATTTGATCGAGATTTTGGTATTGGATATGCGTGATTTTGGTATGGTTAGACTCATGATTGAATGGGTGTTCATAATTTGTGACTTTTACCCGATTTTGAGACGTGGGGCCGGGAAGGATTTTTGGGTGTTTTTCTATTTTCCTTGCCTTAGCTTAGATTTCATTAGCTAAATTAGTTGTTTGTAGTTGTAATTACATTATGATATTGATTTGATTAGATTTTGGCCACTCGGAGTTGGATACTCGTGGCAAGAGCGTGATATCGGATTGATTTTGAGCTGGTTCGAGGTAAATGTCTTGCCTAACCTTATGTGGGGAATTTCCCTTGGGATTTTGGTACTGTTGTTATGTAATGCTGTGTACGTGAGGTGACGAGTGCGTACATGTGCTAATTATTGATAAACCCCATTTTCATTAAGTAAATGTCTATGTTTTCTTTTAACTGAGCAACACTAGTATATGAAGCCTCCTGTTTAGTTTAGGGAAGTATGCTTATGTGACTTAACTGTCTTACCTGCTTTAACTGCTTACCTGGATTTTGTGTAGCATGTTTAGACTAGAAATTCCCCATTTTCCTGTTACAAAGTTGAATAGAAATTGTAGAATTCTTTCTTGAGGCTGTTATGTATTTACTTTGGGACTGCGGATCGGTATTCCGGGAGATCCCCCTGCATGTTTACTTTGGGAAAACGAATTGGTATTCCAGGAGATCCCCCTGCAAATTTACGATTTGGACTACGAGATGATATCCCGGGAGATCCTCCAAACCTTTACGTTTGGGATTACGGGACGCTATCCTGGGAGATCCCCTGTTGTTGTCACGACCCCAGTTGACCCTCCATGAACATGTTGTGACGGCACTTAGCCCCTACGACTAGGTAAGCCTAAAAATGCGAAAACAAAATAACTTGCGGAAATAAATAATTAAAAATTGAACACTAGAAGAAAACAGTATATAAATGCCGCTTGGCATATACAACTCAACATCACAGAAACCTACAATATCAATCCCAAAACCCAGAAACTCACAGGAACACAATCTGAAGAAATGTAATACACTGCTCTAACTTCAGAATGTCTAAAACAACAATAATAAAGGAAGGCTAACTGCTAAAAGATAGAATAAGATAGAGACTCCTTGGTCTGCGGACGCGGCAGATGTACCTCGAAATCCCTGCTAGATCTCTCTGCCTCGAGGGTAATACGCCTGGGTAGAGGTACCTGGATCTGCACATGAAAAATATGCGCAGAAGGGGCATGAGTACACCACAACGATACTCAATAAGTGCCAATCCTAACCTCGATCGGGTAGTGACGAGGAAGGTCAGGGCCCTACTGAGATAATAAATAATAAATGACAGGATAAAGAAACAGTATAATGAGAGTCTACAACGAGAATCTAAACAGGTTAAATAAGGATACAGTAATAGAGAAACAGAAATAAGACAAACACAAGGAAAATACCGCTCACAACAAGAATGATAACTGGGGATCTCTTGGTTTTCCGAGGATCTCTTGGTATCCTCACCATATAAACTAGGGATCTCTTGGTATCCCGAGGATCTCTTGGTATCCTCAATAAGTAAGCTGGAGATCTCTTGGTATCCCGAGGATCTCTTGGTATCCTCAATAAGTAAGCTGGGGATCTCTTGGTATCTCGAGGATCTTTTGGTATCCTCAATATATATATATGTGCCAGGGATCTCTTGATATCCCTCACCTCAATCCAGATCATAACACATGCAGGGAATCTCCCGGGATGCTGTCCCATAGTCCTAAATTTAAACACACAACAACAACTCAAGAATATCAGAATAAATGCTAAAGTCATAACAAGTAACAGTAAATTCTAGCTTAATATGCTTCACGAAATACAAACAAAGCAGTTTAAGCAAATAGACAATTAAGTCAACTAAACATGCTTCTATAAACTAACACAGGCTAAGTTCGCAATTAGAGTAAAATAGGTAAGAAAGAACTCAATTTAAATACTTCAAGTAAAACCGGATTTTCAACAATTATCTCAAATACGCGCTCGTCACCACACGTACAAAGCATTCAATTACCAAATATCATATCCTAAGGGGAAAGGTCCCCCACACAAGGTTAGACAAGCCACTTACCTCGAACCGGCTCCGAAATCAACTCGAAATCACATGTTTACCACGAGTATCCGACTCCAAATGGTCCAGATCTATTCAATTCAATTACATACCATACATAATATATCAAGCAACTGATTCTACCATTTAATTCAAAGCTAAGACGCGAAATTAGGTAAAATAACCAAAACGCCTATCAAGCTAACTTCTCGGAATCAGATGAAATTAACATTTTTAGAATCCTCATACTCTCACGAGTCTAACCATATAAAAATTTCTCAAATCGGAGGTCAAACACCCAATCAAAACTCAATAATTCGGTCTATGAAGTTTTATCAACTTTTCATTCAAAATCCAAAATTAGAAGAGGAATTCATGTTTAGATTAGTGGGTTACAAGCAAAAAGGAGTTTAGAATCGTTACCCAATCGTTGCCCCTTAAAATCCCTCGAAATCTCGCTCCAATCCGAGCTCTCAAGCTTCAATTTTGGTAAAAATGGCTAAGCCCTCGGTTTTGATTTTTTTTATAACTGCCTAGATAATTAATGCATCGCGAACGCGGAGGAAGTCACGCATTCGCGAAGAAGGAAAAATGAAGGCTGCTAAATTGCGCTTCGCGAACGCGAGTAACAGTACGCTAATGTGAACGCTTGAACTGGCAATGCTACGCGAACGCGAGACATGGAATGCAAACGCAATGAAGAAAAATAGGCACAGCCCACAGCGTTAAATAACACTATCCTAATGCGAGGGCTGGCTGCGAATGCGAAGGAGGAAATGACAGGGCTTCGCGAATGCGAGGGAATCGAACGCGAACGCGAACGCGAAGAAGAAACCGGTCCTTCTCCAATATTACTCTACGTGAATGCGTGGAGGAGGATGCGATCACGAAGTGGAAAAGGGGTCTGCAACAGCTGAAGGGATTCTGCAATTTTGAACAACTCCAAAATGCCCTGTTGAGCATCCGAAACACACCCGAGGCCCCCGAGACCTCAACCAAACCCATGGACATATCCTATAACATCATTCAAACTTGTACCAATTATTAAACCACCTAAAACAACATCAGAAACTCAAATTAATCAAGGATTTAAGCCTAAGGACTTCAATTTCTCTCAAAATACGCTTTCGATCAAAAACCTAATCAAACCACGTCCGAATGACCTGAAATTTTACACACAAATCCGAAATGACATGACGGAATTACTTCAACGTCCAATGTTCGATTCCGACCATCGGATCAAAATCTCACTATCGGATAGGAAACTCAAAAATTCAAACTTCGGCATTTCAAGCCTAAATTAGCTACGGACCTCCAAAATACATTCCGAATACGCTTCGAACCCTAAATCACCTAACGAAGCTAACGAAACTATCAGATTTCTATTCAGAGTCCGTCTTCATACTATTTCGAGTACGAGAAACTTTCCAACACTAAAGCTCTCATTTAGGGACTAAGTGTCCCAAAACTCTCCGAAACTCAAAACCGAAAATTCCGGAAAATCAAATTAGCAGAAATAAATTTGGGGAAAGCAGTTAATAGGGGATTGGGGTGTTAATTCTTAAGACAAGCGATCGGGTTGTCACAGTTGCTATCTCTGTGTATTGAGTTTGTTTTCTTTCTGTGATTTCATCCTTATTGACTGTTAGCATTTAATTATACTATCTTATTTCATATTATTTACCTTGTTATATATATAACTAGTAGGGCCTTGTCCTGATCTCATCACTACTCGGCCTAGGCTAGGCTAGGCTAGGCTCGGCACTTAGTGGGTACCGCTGTGGTGTACTCATGCCCTTTCCTGCACATATTTTTTGTGTGCAGATCCAGGTTCTTCTGCTCAGCCATACTATCTGTGAGGCGAGGCGATTCAGAGACTTCAAGGTATATCTTCTGCATCCGCGGACCTAGAAGTCCCTCTCTATTCTCCTTTCAGTTATAGGCTTTTCCCTGTAATTCCTTTGCTATTAGACTTCTGGAGTTAGAAACCTTATGTATTTTTCTTTGCTTGTGATTTATGAGATTATGGGTTTTGGGAGTGTTATTATTGGTCGAGAGTGTATTATTGTGTATGCCGAGCGGCATTTTAAACACTTTATCTATATTTATCTATTAGATGGCTAGTTGTACTTTTAAATTCTTTTTCCGTAAATTGATAGGCTTACCTAGTTGTAGAGACTATGTACCGTCACGACAGTTCACGGAGGGAGAACTCAAGTTGTGACAGGGCATTTGTGGCAGGCACACGTACAATGTTGAATGATTGTGCGTGTGACTGCGAGGGGATTTTAAGCTGGGCACCCTTAGAGTGCTGAGTGATTTTGTGTATAATGGAGAGGGGTATTTTGAGTCAGGTACCTTGAGTGTGCTGAAGTGAGTGTACTTGATGATTTCACTATGATATTATTGGCTTGACATGTATATTTGATATATAAGCATAGAGATATACTTTCTCCTGCTAACTGCTAAATGAAAAGCCTTATCTATTGGTGAAAGTTTGGAAAAATCATAGTACTCTGAGAAACTCACATTTTAATAATTCTGTGAAAGATTTGGGCTTTAACCGTTGTACTTGTAAAGCATGTCTATTTCCCCGTACTTGTAAATGAGTTGATCATGATATCTTTTGATTATTTATTGTTACTGGCATCTATTAAGTCTGTGTTGTTATTATTTATTGGTGTTAGATATTGACCTTCTTTGGAGCTCGTCACTGTTTTCATCTTGAGGTTAATTTTGTTGCTTATTGAGTATATGGGGTCAGTAGTACTCATACCACACTTTCGCACCTTGCGTGCAGATCTTGGAATTGATGCTGCCGTGAATGGTGCAAGCTGGCATTGAAGACATACTTGCTTTTCGGACAGAGCTACCACTTGTCCTTGATAGTGTTAGATTCGAATTCTCTTTAAGTATATTTCGAACAGACGTTATATTTATTTTCATACTATATTTGTAAATCTAAGTCTTAGTGACTCATGAATTATACTACTAATCATTCAGTTATTGTATAGAAATTCAGTTAGTTCACTTATTGGTTTCATATTAATTTTCTTACATTGTGTTGACTATTGTTTGACTTAACTAGCAAGTTGTTAGGTGCCATCATAACTAGGAGGATTTTGGGGTCGTGACACTTTACCTACATACATATTGTTCTTACTTATAATTATTACGTACAAATTTATCAGAAACAAACACGTACTCAAATTTATTCTCAATAAGAAGCGCAGTAGAAATTAATTTCTTATGAATTTCAGGGCTATTGAGTATATTTTTTAAGGTCACAACTTTGCCTAAAATCATCTTCTAAAATATCTTGTCAACTCCTTTAATTTTGGCAGTTGCGAAATTTCTTATAAAGATAGTCTCGAGGCTCCCGCCAGAACTTAACAAGCAAATAATACACACAATAATATTGTTGAATTATTGAGCATAACACACAAGTTCTCCATTTCTCTATTCTTTTCAATCATGTTTGCTTAACCATTTTTCTTATCCTTCTTTGGAGTACAACAGTTTGCAACCTTATGTTCAATTTTTTTTATAGTTGTACAAACTGCCTTTGAATTTTAGTTTAGACAGATAATTCTTTAATCTAGAAGGCTTCTTTCTCTTTTTGCTATTTTGTGGTGTCTCTCGATAATATTTGCTTTTATTATTGTTGAATTCTAATGAGCCTTCTCTTCAGCAGTCTTGTTATCCTCTTTACTCCTTAAAAGAACAATAAGATCTTCAAGCGTTATCTCCTATACTTATGGTTCAAGTAATTCTTAAATTTCTTTCATAAAAGAGGTATTTTTTAATAAATGTCGCTACTTGAAATGCTTCATATAATTACTAACATGATCAATATTTTTTATATTGATTCGGCTTATATCTTCAACAAGAAAATCATGAATGAAGAATTGTAGTTCTTGGACTTGAGTAATAGCAAACTTGCTATCAGCTATTTTAAAGTCCAAAAATTTTGTGGCCACAAACTTCTTTAGTCCAACGTCTTCAGTCTAGTATTTCTTTTCAAAAAAACTCCATAATTCTTTTGAAGTTCTTGAGTTACTGTTGCAAGTCATCTTCCAAATAATTGCGTATACAATTCTTGCAAAGGAAATTAGAATGCTTCCAAGCTTCAGTGACCATAAACCGCTCATTGTTGGGAATTTCTTCTGCCAAGGCTGGACCTCTTTAATAAATCTCTGTAAACAGAGGATGGTCTGAGAGAAGAACATCTTCTGCTACCAATGCTTGAAGTTAGTATGCAAAAAAATTTCGGGCTTTTCTGCCGGTGCAAGCATTGTGTGGCTTGACTGTGCAGTAGTCGTCGCAGCAATAGTTGTCGCAACAAAACTATTTTATTATTTTATTTTAATTGTTATTTTTTTGTCAAAAATTAACATAGACATATTTCGAAAATTGGTGAAGTTTCTAAACTTCACACTGAATACAAACAACCTAGTAGAAAATACAAGGATTTTAATCTCGAATTTAAATAAAAAGTCACAAAGACTTTAATCTCTAACACTGAGTCAAAAGACACGAAGACTTTAATCTCAATAAATAAGAAGAAAATTCGAAGATTTTAGTCTCTAAAACAAAACATAAGACGAACATACAAAAAAATTAAAAGTGTGTTCATAAACAGAAAACTAGAAAATTAAAAATGTTAGTTAACATAAAACATGAAATGCAAAAATATTACGTGCCCATAATATTTTAGTGTGTCCTTAAAGGATTTAATCCCCTCACTATTTTCCAAAGTATTAAAATTAATTCCTGTCAAGATAAAATAAAAAGTTGCTCTGTAATAGCGGCAATGCAAATTATAAAACTTTTGCTAAGTCACATAGTAGAATAAATTACACAATGGACACTTACACTTCGCTTTTGAAAATTCTGTAGGAATACCAAAAAAAAAAAAAGGATAGATTTTGCGGGGGAAAAATAAGGCTAAGTCTCTAAATTTATAACCAAGAATCGGAGTTTCCAACGTGCAAAAGATGCTTGTTCATGAAAAAAGTTTAGTTTCAGACGAAAATAATGAAAAGGGAAAAATAAATCACATAAAATGATAAATAACTTGGTCCAAACTTGTTCCTTTCTAAAAAATCATATCCCTACATTTCTTGTTCCTCCATTTCCTATTTACATATTTACCAAATCCCAACATTACTGCTCTACACAATCAACCTCAGCTCAATTATTAGCAAAAATCTATCGTTATTCTTAAAATTTCTCAGCTTTTTCTATTATTAAGAAATCATGGGGAAAAAAAAGTTCATATGCTAAAGCAGATTAGTGAAGTTGGGTAAAATTTTTAAAGTGAAGGTTCAGTTGCTCTTGCCAGCGCTGAAAATTGGTTACATAATGGGTGATATAGGCGTGAAGAGAAGTAAAGGTAGTGGTGTAATATTTTTGCTAGGCTATGAAAAAGATGTGTTCGGAAATTTGAGTATGATTGGATGTAATTACACAGTTTGATATATTTGTTTGGTCAAGTAATTATCTGGTCAGCATAAAATTGGGTATACTTAAGAGGGTATAATTATATTTTTTCGAGATGACAATTGGTGGTAATAACACTGTGTAATTACAAGGTAACGTATTAAAAGGATAGATTATTTAACTTATTCACCGTATCCGTGTAAAGAATTTTTAGTCACATGTTTCAATTATAGGTCACTAATCTCACTTATAGTTAGATTAGAAGAGCTGAAACTAACAATAATTTGTGTCTTAATTCTCTCTTTGAGCTGATCTGATTGTAATTTTTTTTTCTTTTGCTAATGACAGGGTTAGTGGAATTGGAATTAAATTCTTGCAACCAAAAAACACCCACGCAAGTACACTTGATCGTCAAGTAATAGAGTAGTGAGTAGAGTATTGATCAACTATTGACTGATTTAAACCCAATTACCTTACTTATTCAAGAGATGTATCACAAAATAAAGATGTACTTGTTTTACTACCTAAATTATCAAGATCTAATCTAACTGAAGCAATTAACCAAACTAATAGCAATTTCGAATAACACACAATAGGAGAGGATATTCCAGGGTCACAGGCAAGTTAACAATCTTGTTGCATTCTTAGCTTAAGATGACTAATCAATTTATCTGGGCTATTGATTGACAAGGTTTATATTACTCGTAAGAATCTGTCGACTTCTTACTTGCATGTTCAAGTTATCTCAATGCCTATATTTCTATGGAATTAAGATTAACAAAAACGCATTTACAATTTCAGTATTTTAATCAAGCAATGCAAGTGGGTATATGTCTATCCCAATTGCGAATCCGTTCCCCGAGGCTCAGGTTCAAGAACTTGCTCTATTTAATTCTATATGCAACCTATAATTCCCACTTTCGAGTTCAACTCTAGATTCATAGATAGTGTTTCACTGTTAGCTACTCAGCAAAACAATTAATAGCAGAATTAAATAAATAACCCAATATGATAAATCAACTTTGTCAAATTAAACTTCAAACAACAACATTCATGTTTTACCCATGACCCTAGAACAATGGGTTTTAGCTACTCATACTATTGTTCATCAGAATTAGATTCAATTTCATCACAATTAGCAAATACAAATAGAAGAAAAGAAGCTTGATGATCCAAATCCCTCATTGCCTCTCTATGTCTTGCTTTAGCCTATGAAAACCTTGATAAAACTCCTTTGGTCGAGCTTGACCTTATATAGGTTAAGTGATTTTTTCTCCAGATTTCCACTTTTGCCCCCAGTGAACCAGCATCGGATTTTGGACTAGCGCTGCAGCGCATTTGAGCGCGCATATGGCCGCGCATTTTTTTTGATGTTCTGCCTTGACCGCGCATTTTTTAGCGCTGCAGCGCATTTGGGCGCGCATAGCCCAGCTGTGCAGTGGCCTTGATTTTTGTCTTGTCTTCAACCATACTCATGCTCTGAGGGGTCTTTGTTGCTCCAAAATGGTTCTAAATCACATTTTCTTGCATACTATAAGCTCCTTAACCTGAAATATAGACAATTCACAATTAGAGTCCATATTTCATCAATTAATCATAATATGACCTTGGAATATAATCAAACGAATGTGTAAATAATAGCTAAATCATCTAGATTTTGCCTATTATCATAAATCCTCACGTGACTTTCTACTGTTCTATTTACTGTTGTTATGTAAATTTATTATTTAATCAACACAAGAAATTGGAAAAAGTATGAGGATTTTATCTGTCAATCCAGCTGCAGACGTACACAAGAATAAACTGTAAAGCAGCAATTAGCTTTGACTAATGAAAGAATTTGGAAAATAAGAAATTGCACAATTTACATTTATCTAAAATTTGAATGAGTGGGCTCATAAAAAGTACTTAGTACACCATCGTAGGTCGAGGAAGACAACGATATAGAACGTAGAACTCTTACATTCGGTTAAAACTAGATGGTAAATTATCATTATTTACAAATATTTGGAAGAGTAAGCTAAAACTCATTTTAAATTGAACTAGTTTCTCGGTACTTACGTTGCACGTATATGCCTAGTTATGTAGTACATAATTTTTTTAGAATAATATCAATATTATTAAAGTAAAATTTTGAATAAATAATTATATATGAATGAATGAAAAATATAAATGGGGAGAATGACCGGTGTGAATTATCCTATAGTCACTTATCAGTCGAGGTCAAGATGATTGGATATTGTGGATGACTTAGTTTTTATTAATTTTAATTTTATAAGGTATAAATATATATTCCTAGTGTATGTTACAATCATTTATTTAGTTGAGCTGTCATGATCATGATTCTCGTTATCGACATTGATATCTCTTTTAAGAGTAATGTAAAGTTGGCTAAGTGAAAATGCGATGTGGTAGAGACTGTCCGATATTGTAATTTATTTAATGTATTTTTTGTATATCGTTGTTGCAAAACATAAAAGTAGATGGAAATACTTTTTGATAAAATTGAAAGGAAATCCATCATTTTCACGGAGGAAAATAATAAATTCTTGGATAAACACATGCTTGGTAGCATATTGACCTTGTTTGACTCGAAAATTAATGAATACTTTGTAAGCAAAGACAATCAGAAAATAGATCAAAAGTAAATTGTAATCAAATATAATAAGACCTAGAAATATGTATAATATCTTTTATCACTTTTGATGTATTGAGTGTTCTCGAGAGTAAAAAGGTAGAGAGGGAGAGCTTGTATTAAAAAAAAAAAAAGGATCTCCCATTTTACAACATTGGGATCCTCCTTTATATAACAGGAGGACCTCCTCGAAACAATAAAATAATATAGAAATAGGTCACGCGTCCTCGAGGGGACGACGAGACACATGAACGCGCTTTCCGTCCGACATTCTGGGGGCGTACCCCTGTTATGACCATTGTGTAGCCCTGGGTCGTTGCCAAAACAAGGGGTAGAATTTGACCCTATACAGTTAATCCCTCCGTTCGTTGGTGACGTAGCGAAGTGCATCGTCGATAGACGGATGTGCGAACCACACGCTGGGAAAATTTTTGCCAGGTTCGGAGGTGACGACATAAAGGGGCGACCATTTGAATCCATTGGTATATTGGCGCGCAAACCCTTTTCTAAAATGGCGGCACCGTATGCAGGCGTCATCATTACGCGTGTTCCCGAGGAAATGCAAAAGATGTTCTGATGCCTGGTTTCCTGCGCCTGTTAGGATTTTGCCCTTTCGATTTCAACGCTATCCAACCCTATAAATAGGGAAGGGGTTCAATTTTACCCTAACTTTAGATCATTTGTGAAAAGTTTTCCGACTATTTCAAGAAAGTGCTTCCTCTTCACAAGAAACCACAGCGTCTGTGAAAATACATTCATGGTCGTGTAATACATCGTTCCTTACTCAAAAATCATGACAAAATCTAAACGTGGTAACACTTCAGGAGATCACAGTAATAAATCAACCAACGCACCGCCTCCATCTGATGGTAATAAAAGGGATAAGGGGAAGGATCTCACTCCTCTCACCGTATATAATGTACTCCCAAAACAACTCCTTTCTAGGAGAGATTTTCAAAGAGATTCTCCCGAACAGCCTTGGGAGAAGTCTGAATTAAAACAAGCCGATTTGGACCTTCTTCGTGCTTCATACGGTATACCCGCTCATGTAGAGATGGTTCTGGCGGGGGAGGACTACGCGAATACCCATAGGCTGGGGTACTGTACATTCTACGAGTACCCCTTCCTGATCGGCTATGGGCTCCCCTTTCTTCCCTTGGCGGAAGAACTCTGTCGTTTCTATAATATATGCCCTAACCAACTTACTTCGTATACCTTAAAGGCGTGCAGGGTAGTGTTTACGTACGCAGAGTTAGCTGGGTTGGAGGTCTCCGTCCGCCATCTATTGCAGCTATTCGGTGCCAGCTACCTGAGGGGCACCATGCTGCATTTAAAAAATCGTGGTTTAAAAGGGTTGATCGTGAAAACCGATGATCGGCCCAACCGAGGCTATTGGCGCAGATATTTCTTCATTAGGACGGAACACCTAGTGCCCAATCCGGTCGGATTCCCTGAGAGGTGGAATTCGAGATGTAAATATCTGTACCTGTTAAATTGCTTATTGTTTTTGACTTTAGCGGTTTCGATTACACTATCCATATAATTTTTCGTGATTTTGCAGTGATATCTCACACTCCTCGGTTCATAACCGATATAAGGCAGTGGTAATCCGATCTGCTGCCTTTAACGAAGGGGACCCGTAAGTGGGCGGAGTTCATTGAACGTTACGGCCCTGCGAGCCCTTCAAGTATTTTTCTCGATTTTAGTTAATCGTTTTCGTAAGCCTCGTTAGCTAAATCATTATTGTTGACAGGTCGAAGTGCTCCAAAGAGGAGGGCGACAGCACCCACCTCTTCCCAACCAAATGCCGGTCCAGCTGTGCAGGAAATACTTTATACATCTGTTAGTGAGGGGGTGACTGCAGCCTCTTTGCAGGAGGCAGAGCCTGCGGAAATAGCCGCAAGTGAGGAGAGGCCATTGACGTCGTCTCCGCATACTACGGTCGAGCCTTTTGAGGGAGAGGAGCCTGAAGAGAGGAAAAGAAGGAGTCTCATAACGGGCAAGGTGGTGGCGATGGGGGACGAAGAGAGGAACGTGCTTCGCCAGCCGACTAGGCCCGTCCTTATGGCCGACGCCATCCGTTCTGGGAGGCCGACCACCCAGATACGTGCTAATGCGGGTACCAGCACGACTCGTGTTGTCGAGGGCATTTCATCGCCCCTTGTTGGTGGTGAAACTGGGGGCAGCTGCTGAGGTCGCCCATGGGAACACGGGTGAGACGGCGGAAAGCCCTGCACCGGTGGAGATGACGGCAGACGGATCTGGCCGTCGTATTGTGATTCCAAAGGCTTACAACTTGCTGCGGCACAGCGAGCGGGCCGCATTAGAGATGGCCCTGCTTTGTGTGGCCTCTAAGCGCAAGATGCTGAGTACTGTCAGCGACGCAGAGCTATCTTAGAAGGTTGCGGGTATGGCGTTGCAGGTAACTTCTCCGTTCTTCCGCATGTTATGTAGTTGATTCTGATATGTACTGACTTGTGTGCATGTACATGCATTCTTCTCTCTTTTTTTTTTACACCCTGGTTCTGGAAGTAGAGAGGAGGCATCGCGAGAAGAAGAAAGCGACCGTTTTTGATAAGATGGTCAAGAAATATAAACGATGTCGCTCCAAACATTAAACAATAGCAGATCTTTTCCAACAGGATCCGCAATTCCAAATTTTTTGGGTGGGCCTCGAACAGAGGGAGGCTCAATTAGACCGCAGGGCGGCGGAGCTGGAAAAAGAGGATGAAGAGTTGATGAGGGCGGTGGCTCGCAATAGCGAGCTAGAATCGCTCCTCAAGCTGAGGGAGGAAGAGTTGGAGCTTAGCCGCGGAGTGGCGGTGGAGGTAGTTGAACTCTATGGTAGGGTGTCGGCTTTGAAAGCCGAGCTTGCAACTAAGGCAGCTGACATTGACATCCTTAAGCGTGCTGCCCTCCCATGGTTTGGGGACGAGGCACGAGACGCACACGAGATGTGGATATACGCAGAAGCTAAGTTGGACGTGTATAAAAGACTTCTTGTCGTAGAACGTGCCTCTGAGGAGGAGGTTCAAGAGCATTTGCATGAGGCTCGTGCCGCTCGTGCGGCCTGTGGGTACATCTCCGACTCCCCCGACCAAGAAGGTTATACCTCTGAGGACGTCAATCATCTTGAGTCTGGCTCGTGGTTCAATGAGGCTTACCGTGATAATCAAGAAGGAGGGCGAGTGGATGGTGAGGACAAACCTGGCGAGGACCCTTAGGACATGTATAGATTTTGCATTTTTTCTTCTTCTCTTCTTTTTGGAATGTAATGGGAGTCCTTCATGGGACTAAGCGTGTATAATTTTTGTTATAGTAAAAGAGTTACACTTGTGTTGCTTATTCTTTCATATTGTTCCTTACTTATACACTATTTGTCACTGTCGGATAGGATCGACGATCCTTAGTGATGGACATTGTCCCAAAAGGATGTAACTTCAACTATCGTTGAAGTGTTTATCTGTCGTCGTCGAATGGGGTCGACAATTATTGGCGATGGCCTTTGGCCCAAAAGGATGTAATTTTAACTGTCGTTGAAGTTTTTGTCCGTCATCGTCGAACGGGGTCGACAATTATTTGCGATGGCCTTTGGCCCAAAAGGATGTAACTTCAACTGTCATTGAGGTGTTTATCCGTCGTCGTCGAACGGGGTCGACAATTATTGGAGATGGCCTTTGGCCCAAAAGGATGTAACTTCAACTGTCGTTGAGGTATTTATCCGTCGTCGTCGAACGGGGTCGACAATTATTAGCGATGTCCTTTGGCCCAAAAGGATATAACTTTGACTGTCGTTGAAGTGTTTATCCATCGTCGTCAAACGGGCTCGACAATTATTGGCGATGGCCTTTGGCCCAAAAGGATGTAACTTTAGCTGTCGTTGAAGTGTTTATCTGTCGTCGTCGAACAAGGTCGACAATTATTGGCGGTGGCCATGGACGCCTGCATAATGGAGGAGGTAGCCGTAGCCGCTTACATAATGGAGGAGGTGGCCTTAGCCGCTTACATAATGGAGAAGGTGGCCTTAGCTGCTTACATAATGGAAAAGGTGGCCTTAGCCGCTTACATAATGGAGAAGGTGGCCTTAGCCGCTTACATAATGGAGGAGGTGGCCGTAGCCGCTTACATAATGGAGGAGGTGGCCTTAGCCGCTTACATAATGGAGGAGGTGGCCGTAGACGCTTAATGGAGAAGGTGGTCATAGCCACTTACATAATGAAGGTGGTGGCCTTAGCCGCTTACATAATGGAGGAGGTGGCCTTAGCCGCTTACATAATGGAGAAGGTGGTTGTAGCCGCTTACATAATGGAGGTGGTGGCCTTAGCCCTTATATAATGGAGGAGGTGGCCTTAGCCGCTTACATAATGGAGAAGGTGGTCGTAGTCGCTTAATGGAGAAGGTGGCCATAGTTGCTTACATAATGGAGGTGGTGGCCTTAGCCGCTTACATAATGGAGAAGCAGCTAGGCTAGTCCGTTTATTATATCGGACTGGAGAGACGTGTCGACTGGCCGGTATGATAAACCTGTTTTCATATGCCCCTAGGTGTCTCCTTCGCCGCCTCATTAAAAACCTCCCCGAGAAAACCCAATTGGGACAAAACTCGGGTAAGGGAAAAAGAGTACGACTCGGGAGATGCCCTTCAAAAGTGGAATTATTTCAGGTGGGCGACGTTATAGTTTTTTTGGAGTGTTTTTCCTTCCATTAATTCCAATTGGAATGCTCCTTTGCCTGCATCTGCTATGATTTTATATGACCCGCTCCAATTGGTGCCCAGTTTCCCTTCGCTCGGGTCCTTTGACGCCAAAGTTTTGGCTTTGAGGACGTAATCTCCTACTTTGAGTGGTCGTATTTTGGCCTTTTTGTTGTAATACCTTTCGACTTGTTGCTTTTAAGTCGCCATTCTTATGCGGGCCATATCCCTTCGTTCTTCGGTTTCGTCAAGGTCTTGAAGCCTACCCATGTCGTTGTCTGGTCCGCTGATGTGCGAGTATCTTAGGCTCGGTTCTCTAATTTCGACTGGTATGACCGCATCAGTTCCGTAGACCAATGAGTACGGTGTTTCTCCTGTGCTGAATTTGGGTGTTGTTCGGTACGCCTCGAGTACCTTTGGTAGTAATTCGGGCCAGAGCCCTTTGGCTTCTTTGAGTTTCTTCTTCAGAATGTTCAATATTTTTTTGTTTGATGCTTCAGCTTGGCCATTGGCGGTAGGATGATACAGCGTGGAGAGTATCCGTTTGATACGCCATTTGTCACAGAACTCTGTTATTTTTTTGCCGATAAATTATGGGCCGTTGTCACAACTGATTTCTTTGAGGATGCCAAAGCGGCATATGATGTTTTTCCATATGAAGGAGATGACTTCTTGTTCGCGTATTTGGGCGTACACGCCTACTTCTACCCACTTGGAGAAGTAGTCTGTCAAAACTAACAGAAATTGTACCTTTCCTCGCCCTGCTGGCAGGGGGCCGATTATGTCCATTCCCTATTTGATGAAGGGCCAAGGTGATGTTACCGAGTGTAGCGGCTCTCCCGGTTGATGTATCATGGGGGCATACTTTTGGAACTATTCGCATCTACGAACATACTCTGCTGCCTCCTTTTTCATTGTGGGCCAGTAATACCAGGCGCGGATAGTGCAACGGACAAGAGTGTGATTACTGGTGTGTTTGCCGCAGTGACCTTCATGTACCTCTTCGAGCACTTGCCTTGTCTGGTGCGGCCCTAAGCACTTAGCGGGGAGTCCGCCAAACGTTCTTTTGTATAGGTCGTGGTTAATCAGGCAGTATCGGGCGACCTATACGCGGAGCTTTTTGGCTGCCTTTTTGTCGAGTGGGAGTGTCCCGTCCTGCAGATAGGAGATAAACTAGTTGCGCCAGTCCCAAGTCAGAATTTAAGAGAGTACCTCAGTGTGATCTATGGCTGAATGGAGTAGGGTGACTATGTTCCCCTTGTTGATGTTCTTGGTGGTTGCGGCCAACTTGGTCAGGCCATCTGCTTTGACGTTCTGCGCCCTTGGGATTTGCTCCAGGCGACATTCGTCGAATTAGGGCATCAACTTGTGGATTTCTGACTGATATTTCTGCAGCCTCTGTTCCTTGATCTGGTAAGTCCCGGTGACCTGGTTTACCACGAGTTGAGAATCGCAATGAAGGATGAGTCGTCGAGCCCCGTATTTGATGGCTAACTTCATACCTGTAATCACAGCCTCATACTTGGCCTCATTGTTAGTCATCTTGGGGCATCGTATGGACCGGCGAATTATTTCACCCGAAGGGACCTCGAATACGAGTTCTAGTCCCGATCCTGAGGCGTTAGAAGCGCCATAAGTGTAGAGGTTCTAAATGTCGGCACCAGGTGTTGCCTGAATGGCCTCTAGTTCCACTTCCAGCAAAATCTCTATACTAAAGTTGGCAACAAAATTTGCAAGTACCTGCGACTTGATGGCATTTCTTGGGTGGTAGGATATGTCATGCTAACTGAGCTCCATGGCCCATCTGGCGAGTCTTCCCGACAGTTCGGGTTTGTGTAGGATGCTCCTCAGGGGGGAAGTTGTTACCACTCTTATGGGGTGGCACTGAAAATAAGGTCTAAGCTTTCGTGAAGCTACGACCAATGCTAGGGCGAGCTTCTCGAGGTGTGGATACCGTGTTTCGGCGTCCACTAGGGTTTTGCTGATATAGTAAATAGGAGATTGTACCTTTATTTTCGCGAACCAGGACTGCGCTGATAGCGACCTCGGACACCGCCAGGTATACTAGCAAGGGTTCACCAGGGTTTGCCTTGACTAGCAGTGGTGAAGACAGGTATTCTTTCAATTTTTTCAAAGCCTCGGCGCATTCCTCATTCCATTTTAGCCCATGATTGTCACGCCCCAAAATTCGAGGAGCGCGACCGGCGCTCAACCGAATAAACCCGACTAAGCAAGCCTGGCAGGTTTCATACGTACTACCCAACCCAACTCATAATTACATAAGGGATGGACTTCATTAAAAATACTTAGTAAGTATTCTATTAACAATTCCATTTTATTTCCATTAGCTTAAATCATAAATATCAAAATATTACAAGTTTTGTAAATCCTTGCCAAATATCAATATTTCAACTTTAATTCCATTATCCAACACGACCCACAACCTGTCTACGGAGCCTCTAAATATAACCGAAGAATAATACAGAAATACCGGTAACAAGGCTCCGGCTATACCTTATACAAATACAAAAAAATAAGACTCCGGAAAGAACAACGGCATAAGCCACGCAGGGCCCCGATGGGAAAGGGGCTCACCAATACAGCTGACGGAAAGCAGAGGAGGTGCTACTGCCGGTGGACTGGAGTGCCTGCTATAGATCCACCTACAATCATAACACGAATGTAGCGCCCCCGGCAAAAGGGACGTCAGTACATTTGAATTGTACTGGTATGTATAACTAAACACCATTTTACTAGAAAGAACTATCAAACAGATACAAGCAAATCATATGGGCAAATCAAAGAAGCAATTCATATAATCTTTCAAACAATTTCCACAACATAGATTTGGGGCATTTCTGTCACGTGTTCACCACTGTTCTCATTACCACCGCCATCTCGAGCGGAGTCCGATCACGACCCGACCGGCTAAGTCACCTCATTGGAGGTATTACTCACAATCAATATTTCATTTCCCTTATCCGGAATCCAATATCGGCACAGTACCACCATGTGTGCGGCATGGTGTCCGATCACGACCCGACTGGCTAGGTCACCTCATTGGAGGTATTACTTAATTCTCATCAGTCAACACCTTCAAATATCTATCCCACACATATCAAGGATAATTCAAGTTACAAATCACAGGTAAATGAGCATATAGCTAGCATGTATAGTTCCTTGTTTCAATATCGGTTTATAGCCCAAGTAATTCAACACATAATTATACTTTTCATCATTCTCTAATTATCAAGATTTGTGCATTATTCACATTGAGGCACATCCTTCACGAATATGTATAGTTATATG
>MU703314.1:225966-236791 GCA_026770625.1 Nicotiana glauca
TTAAATTGAGAATTAGAGACGAAACTGAAGTTCTAGCTTGGTTCGAGCATATCGTCAAACACTAAAGGTGCATTATGACCTTAGACCCCTTTTTGTGAGGAATTTCTATCATTTTGTATCCCTAATTGCCTCCTTTTTAATTTACTACTTCCCAATACTCTATGGTGGTATGCATGCAAGAGATTCATTCTCATACCTATGAATTACTTCCGTAATGACCCCATATGGCTAAGTATACAAATATGAGCTGAGGTGATGGAGCCTTACCTCTTGGGATGAAGATTCAGGAGCCTTCACTTGATTAGTTTCAAGGTTATAGCAAGATTCTAAGGAGAATTTGATGGGGGACACTTTCCACCTCTAAGATCCTCTTTCCCTCTCTAAAAATCTCAGAAGATATGCTTAGAATGAGCCATAATGTCGAATATATCGATAGGGAGGTCGGGTTAAAAATTAAAAAATTGGAGCCCCGAGTAAAATATGTGATCGCATCTGCGATCGCAGAATGAATATGCGATCTGCATAATGGACCGCAAAATGCCTCCCAAAAACCATATGTTCTGACTCAGTCTGTGGTAAGAATGCGGTCCGCATTCATGTTCTGCGGTTGCAAAGTGCACCGCAGAACTGACCCTCGCAAAAATTCAAAGGAAAATATGCGACGACTATGCGATCCGCATTTCTATTATGCGACCGCATTTCGACCACATAACTGACTTCAACTTTAACATACATTCTGCCTCACTCTGCGGCAGATATGCGGTCCGCATTTCGATTATGCGACCGCATTCTGGACCGCATTTCTTGCATTTTTTGGAAACGTATTCTTGACTTTTTAATGCATTATTCAATCCCAAAAGTCCGCGCCACGAAGCATATTTATTAATTTCTAACACATGTTCCTAACTTGGCACCACGGGATCCGGGTTTTCGAGTAGGGATTTCATGGGGCCTTACAATGATCTTTCCTCAATACGTTAAAAAATTTATGGCACCTGTCGGAGGATAGCGAGATGAACCTGGATAGTGCGGCTATTCGCCCTGTTAGCTTTTATACCTCTTTTTTCTGTTCAAAGTCTCAGATATTGCGTCTATTGCCTTGATCTGGTCTGGGTTGACTTCGATATCTCGTTGTGATATGAGGAACCCCAAGAACTTCCCTGATGCTACGCCGAAGGCGCACTTTTCTGGGTTCAATTTCATCCTATCCTGCCGCAGTATCTCGAAAGCTTCTTTCAGATGATCGAGGTGGTCCTCTTTGTTCGCCGACTTTACCAGCATATCGTCGATGTAGACCTCCATGGTCTTGCCAAGCTGTTCCTTGAACATTCTGGTGACCAGTCTCTGATATGTCGCCCCTGCGTTTTTTAGTCCGAATGGCATCACTTTGTAGCGGTGTGTCCCCTGGTGGGTGATGAATGTTGTTTTCTCTTGGTCCTCTTCAGCAATCATGATTTGTTTGTAGCCGGAGTAGGCATCCAAAAAGCTTAGCGGCTCATGTCCCGCTGTGGCGTCGATCAATTGGTCGATATGGGGTAATAGGGATGAGTCTTTTGGGCATGATTTGTTGAGGTCTATGAAATCGACGCACATCCTCCATTTCCCATTTTTCTTCTTGACCATAATGATATTGGCAACCCATTGGGGGTATTTTGATTCCCTTATGGACCCATTGGCCAGTAGCTTATCTACCTCTTCGCTGACGGCCTCGTTGATTGCAGTGTTGAACTTTCTTCTGACTTGTCGTACGGGAGGATATAGTGGGTCGACGTTCAGCTTGTGGGTGGCGATGTCTCTTGGTATTCCCGGCATATCTGAATGAGAAAAAGCAAAAAGATCCGCATGGTTAGTAAGGAACTCATGGTACTTACATGGATCGCAGAGGCTGCGTCCGATGTAGGCTTTCTTCGTGTGATCGGTGCTGTCCAGTTGTACCAAGTCGAGATCCTCGACCGTTGCTTTCCAGGCTTCTGCGATATTTGGCTCTTTTATGGCGTCCGTTTTCGGGTTGACCTTAGTCCCCGACACGACTGACTACTATGCCCCCGCACTTGCACCTTTCAACTGTTTGGTGTGTGAGCAGTCTTGAACGATTCGATAGCACTCTTGTGCTGTGTGCGGCTCGCCCCAAATGTTGAACACTCCCCAAAGGGTGGGGAACTTGATCACATGGTAGAAGCTTGAGGGGACTGCTCGCATGGCTTGTATCCATGGCCGTCCTATGATGGCGTTGTAGGTTGTTTCCTGGTTCATGACATGGAATGTGGTTTCCAGCATAACTCCCCCTTCTAAAATTGGCAATGATACCTCCCCGGAGGTTCGTTCCACTGCATTGTTAAAACCAGTTAGTGTTATGCAGCGTGGTATTATCTTATCTTCGAGCCTCATTTGAGCGAGGACTCTTGGATGGATAATACAAGCGCCGCTTCCGTCATCAACCATGATCCTCTTAACGTCAGTGTCAGCAAAACGTAAAGTTATGACTAAAGCATCATAATGAGGAAAAGACAAACCGTTGGCATCAGACTAATCGAAGGTGATACTTTCTTCGAAGTCGTCATACCATTCGTGGGCGATTGTTCGCTTTAATTTGTGCGAGGTGGTGAATTTTATGTGATTGATTGCCGAATCGTCACCTCCTCCGACGATCATATTGATGATGCACGCTGGCAAAGGTTTCTTTGGCAGCCCTTGAGGCTGTTGCCCTCGTGCGAAATTTATCTTTCCTTTATTGCTGAACAGCTCCCTCAAGTATCCTTGGTTCAGCATTCTGGCTACCTCTTGTCGTAGCCCTATGCAGTCTTCGGTGTTTTGTCCTCGTTCCTGGTGGAACTCGCACAGGACATTTGATTTCCTTGTGGCAGGGTCTGATTTAATTTTCTATGGCCATTGTACTTTGGTGCCCAGCTTCTCCAGTGCATACACTATTTCTGAGGGAGACACACAAAAGTTATGGACAGATAATAAATGGGGCATACCTCTTTCATTACGGAGTGGGGCGACATGTCGCTGCAGTGCTTCTGTGTGTCTGGGTGGTGGTGGATGCGAGGATCTGGTGTAAGGCTGATGCCTTTTTTTATTGAAACGTGAGGATTGTTCCCGCTGGCCCTCGCTGTGCCGATCCATTCTTGCTTCTGACTGTATCATCGTGAGCCACATGGTTGGTCCGGTGAGATCATCCTCATCCGCTCGTACCTCGGCGCAGCAGGTGTTGTGAATTTCCTCCCATGTGGTGGGGGAATACTTCATGAGTCGGCTCAGTAGCTTTTTGGTTGCTGTTAAACCATCTCTGCTCAGCCCGTTTTGGGAGGCTGCTACCGCCATGCCTTCCGATACGTACGATAGGTTCATCCTACCTCTGTTGAATCTGGCCAGGAAGTCCCTGAGTCCCTCACCTGCGGTTTGCTGGATGGCGAAGATATTGTTGACCCTGGCCTCTGCTTTCTTTGCTCCTGCATGGGCGGTGGCAAATTTATCCGCCATTTCTTTGAATGTTGATATCGTTCTGGCTGGCAGCTGTAAGTACCACGTTAACTCCCCTCCCGTTAACGTTTCCCCAAACTTTTTCCGCAGCACGGATGGTCCTTGTTCCTTTGACAGATCATTACCTTTTACAACGGTCACATAGTAGACTAGGTGGTCTTCGGGGTCTGTCGTCCCGTCGTATATCCTTAAGTAAGGCGGCATTTTGAAGGTTTTTGGGATCGGATGAGGTGCGGCTTCTTCGCTGTAGGGTTGTTCGACGAATCTTCCCACGTCGCGCTTCGGTAGTAATTTAGGAGCGCCGGGAATTTTTTCCACCCTTTCTTGATGCTCTTTCATTTGATCCCGAAGTGCCTTATTTTCACTTTCCATTTCTTCCATTTTCCTTAGGATGGCTGCAAGTGTGCCATCACTGGTCTGGTTATTGGAGTGGTTGTTGTTTGCTCGTACAGTATCGTGTTCACTGGTGGTAGCGATATCAGTCGTCAATGGGTTCTTAGCGTTGTTTTGGGGAGGTGGTGGAGTTTCTTTGATCACGGACGTGGAAGCTCCCTTTTCGTGCAAGATTGTCAGATCTTCAGATGGAGAGGGTGAGATTTCTCCCTCTTGAATGCTGTCAGGTGTTGCGCTCAAGATATTTCCTCTACCGGCTTCGTTGAGGGGGCCAATGAGGTTGGCTGTGACACCGGCTATTGCTTTCGATCTTGCGTCATTTTCTGCCATTTTTTATATCAATAGGGAGTAAAGGGAGGCAGTTTGTTCTTGAGATTTTAGGTGCAGACTATGATTTCGATTGCCGAAATCCCCACAGACGGCGCCAAATTGCTTGACTCAAAAGTTAATGAATACTTTGTAAGCAAAGACAATCAGAAAATAGATCAAAGGTAAATCGTAATCAAATATAATAAGACCTAGAAATATGTATAATATCTTTTATCACTTTTGATGTATTGAGTGTTCTCGAGAGTAAAAAGATAGATAGAGACAGAGAGAGAGAGAGCTTGTATTAGAAAAAAAGGATCTCCCCTTTTATAACATTAAGATCATCCTTTATATAACAGGAGGACCTCCTCGAAATAATAAAATAATATAGAAATAGGTCATGCGTCCTCGAGGGGACGACGAGACTCATTAACGGGCTTTCGGTCCGATATTCTGGGAGCATACCCCTGCTACGACCATTGTGTAATCTTGGATTGTTGCCACAGCAAGGGGCAGAATTTGACCCTATATAGACCTGTTATAATTTGTGTATGTGTACATTTTTATCATATCCTCTACAAATCATCCATGTACTATTGTATAAGCATTTTGAAAGGTCCAAAATTTAAGTCATTTCCTCGGAAATTTAGTTTTGTAGGAGTTTTAATATGTGTTTTTTATAATTTGAGTTTGAATATGCAGTCCTTCTGCAATAAATATGACTCGATAATGCTTATTGCTATTCCATTCTCTTAGCTTGTCACCCACTTCTTCAATGTAATTTAACAAAATAAACATTTTGACTCTCATTCTTCCTTTAAAGTTTAATTTCTTTAGCATTCAGTACATTTTGTGGATAAAAAGTAAATTATTCCTTCATAAAACAAACAAATTTATTAGTTCATATTACTAATCATAAATACCACATTGAATAATTATATAAAATAGTACTTATTATATTCAATCATATTATCATAAAATAAACATAGATTTATCTTTCTCTCCTAAAGAATTGTGTCTCTAAATAAAATAACTAACCTTTCATATCATTCGCTCGTGTTCCATAGAGTTCTATGAACCAGAGATATTCCCAAATTTTGATACCGCTGTAGTCTCTTTCACTGATTGGTCTTGCAAGTGCATAGATATAGGGAAAAAGGTCAAAATTGCCCATGTACTATTGTCTATTGGTTGCTTGTGCCACCTGTTACACATTTGAGCCATTCTTCCCCCTACCGTTAATGAACTTAAACTAATTCCCCCAACCATAACGTCTATACACGCTGGCAGCTAACCACATTAAATTTATCCAAGTCAGCTGTCATGTCAGCTTTCACATTAGCGGGCCCGCCAATTTAAAAATCCACTATACCCATTTATATATCCCTCTCTTACCGACAATTAGGGCTCACGACCCCAATCCTTTTCCTTCATCTTCAATGTCTCAAGGAAGCTGTTCTTCCCAAATTAGGTGTCATTGTGGTATCTTTGCAAACAACTTTACTTCAACAACTCCATTAAACCCTGGAAGGTAATTTTTTAAATGTCCGAAGCCTAAGGTTAGTGATTGTATAACAAAAGATCTAAATTACTAACTGTTTGCTCCAATTTATAGTGTAATAATAACGATCTTAGTTTCTTCTGTGATTTTTTTGTTTTGGACAGAATCCTTCTTGTAGTTATTTTGAATGGGAAGATAAAATCTCGTTCTCCAATGATTTGGTTACAACTAAAGATGTAACATCATCTTGGGAAGCTATTAAAGATGATACGGATAAATTGAAAGAAGAGTTAATTGCCTTGAAGGCTCTACACAAAGCTGAAGCTGCAAAAGTTACGAAATTGGAAGAGAAGATTTTGAAGACGAGGATGATGCTTATGATTTCATGGGCACTTTTTGTTGGATTTGTTGTGGCATCGATTGAAGTGAAAGTTGATGAATCTTATTGATGATGCTTATGAATATATTTTGTTATCAATTTTATTATCGTCTGGAATTGGATGAGAAGGTGTTATGTATGTTGTTTTGAACCTTTTATATTAGACCTTTTAATCTTATTTAATGTAATTCGAATCTATTAGTTGTCAAGAATTAGTTAATGTAATTCCAAGTTATGAGCTTGTAACCGTTTAAACTAGAGCTTATATTAGTCAATTTAATCTTCGAAGTTGTTTGTTCTTTTGTGATGAATTTTGTGTATTATTAGTTGATGTTATGGGATGAAGAGCATATTTATCTCAAAAAGTATGGACAATTTACCAACTCCTTTCCCAACTGGACAGTTATATGAAGGCCTTTTTGTGCCAAAATTTGGGCAGTGTTACAATATTTTGGTCTAAAATGTGGACATTTACATTACGCCACTTATGTCAAAATGTGGTCACTATTCACAAAGGATTTTTTTGTGGCAAAATCTAGACATTGACAATATTTTAGTCTAAAATCAGGACATTTTCACTACACCAGTTATCTCAAAATCTGGACACTTTTACAATACCATTTTGGTCCGAATTTTGGACAATTACACAAAACAACATGTTAACAAAATCTGGACAGTATCTATAACTCATAAATATTAACTTAAACAATTCATAAATACTAATTTCATTCATCATAAGGGGATGTCATATTATCACTCCAAAAACCTACATAAACAAGTGATAACATGACATTAAGTTTCCCAACCTAAACATTCAAACTACATTCAACCACAAGGGGATGTCACATTATCCCCCAAAAACTATCACAATTAGGTGATAACATGACATCCGAGTGAACATGTCACTAACTAAACAGCCACACAAGTTTAACAAGTTTACTTGGCTAATAATTACATCACAACCAAAAATATATTAGCATAATAGAGTCCAGAACATCAGAACTGCTGGTCTTTAGTTATGCTTTCTTCCCATTACCCTTCTTTGCTTTCAACTTGGCCAATCTTTGCTTGTTAAGCTGGTTGCCAGTAATAGCATTTTTTCCCTTCCATTGCATCTTCTTAGGTGATAATGGTAGATTTGATGGCTCACTCACACCACTGACATCACCAACAAATCTGATTTCCCTTGTTCCAATTGCTGCACTTCGTAATTACCTCAGTTATAGCCTAGTCTTTCCCTCAGAGATACTTCTTGGCCTTATAGCTATTTCAGGCTTAGGCTTAGGGTCAAAGTCTGGGTATTCAAAATCTGGAAAAGCACTAATGCTTGGTTCTTTCCTCTACACTGAAGGTGTTGCCATGAATACCATGTTGCTAGATTTACTTGTTTGACTAGGCTAACTTGGCTGAGGGGCTACAGATGAATTTCCTCATCATTGACTTCTTGTGGCACTGGTGCAGCAGAGGGAGATCTGGGCTGTTCAGACCTGGGCTGTTCATCATCAGCTTCATCTAGTAAAGTTCTCTTCCTCTTTGTCTGCTTTCCCTTCTTGCCTCCAATGGGCTGCTTTCCTTTAGAATGTTGTTAGTAAGACAGAAAGTATTATTTAGTTGTTGAAATAGAAAGAATGATAGAAAAAGTAATGGTCTTGATTACCTTTGCACACCCTCTAGCATTGTGTCCAGGTTCACCACAGTTGTTACATTTAATTACCCTCCATTTCCTTGACTGAGACCATTGTCCTTGCCGATTAAGTTCCTCATTTTTTTCCTCTTGTTCTCTTAACCTTTGGTCTCCCAGTCATCTTTACCAAAGGTGGTGGAGCCATGTACTGTGAAGGCTCAATTTACCAGAACTTTTCTCCTCTTACTGGTTGTAACTTATGTGAGTAAATATGGAGATAAGTCTCTTTGCTAAGGATTCAATGAATCTCACTTAGAGGGTCCACTTTCTTGTGCAATAATGTACATATTGCATGAGGACATGGAATGCCACAAAGATCCCATGCCCTACAGGTACATTTCTTCAATCTCAAATTCACAATGTGCCTGTCACTATTTTCAATCACCTCATATCCATGGTCTGCAATGCCATTAACATGACACTTCAATGCAATCCTCATGAATTGGTTGTACAGCTCCATGGTTTTAGGACTGTATTCATTTCCCCATGACATCACCTCAGCTTCATGTTCACTAATCATATTCATCACCTTGATTCTAATATCCTCAAGCATCTTAATGATTGGCTTGTGCCTTGCTTGCAAGATTCAAGCATTGAATGACTCAGTCAAGTTGTTGTCTATAACTTGGTTCTTGCAAACAGTATCAAAGAATGCCCTACTCCAACATTTTGGTGGATACTTCAACAAATCTTCCATAGCTTCCTTTCCATCATCATTGACTTCACCCATATTCTTTATCTGATCTTTGAAGTCCCCTTCATAAGTACTCCATGCAGCCCACCAAAGCAATTTTTTGAATTAACCAGAACCCCATCTCTTACACCAATTTGCTTCTATATGTTTTACACAAAATCTAAAGTGAGACTCTGGAAGAACAGTTTGGATTGAGCCAATCAACCCCTACAAAAAGCAATAGATAACATCAGATAAAAGTAAACAGAAATCAACAAAAAAAAACTAAAAATAACAGAACAAATAAACAGTAAATACCTTCTGCATATCTGATATAAATGTGATCCCTTCACCCATTTTTAGGTCTAGTAAAGTCTGTAGGTGACATAGGAACCACTTCCAAGTTAGCTTTGTTTCTTTGTCAACAATAGCCCAAGCCAATGGATAGAAATGATTGGCAGAATCTTGACCAACAGCCACCAACAGATGACCTTTAGCTTTCCCTTTCAAAAATGTTCCATCCAATCCAATGAAAGGCCTCGAACCACTCTTAAACCCAGACTTCATTGCTTGAAAACAAATATACATCCTTAAAAACCTCCTTTTCCTTTCTTCAAGAGCATCTTTTGATAAGTTAATTATCACATCACTCCCAGGATTGCTAAGTTTCAATTCATTGGCATAGACAACAAGCTTATTATATTCATTTGTAAAACTACCTTTAAGTTTCTCCAAAATCATTCTCTTTGCCCTTTTGCACTTAGATTCACTAATATTTACATTAAATGCAGCTTTCAAGCTTGCCCTCATCTCTCTAATCTTAATTTTGGGGTTATCTTGCAAGCCTTTTTTAAAGTAATCAACTATTGTGTTTGCATGTAGTCCATGATTTTCAAATGCAGGTTCGCATGTGTGCTCTGGCTCTAAAGTCTTGAATTTAACCCCACCCCCTAAAGAATCCTTAGATATATGGCAAACAAAGGGGAAGTTACCAACACAGATGTACCTAAGCCTTGTAGGTCACTTTTAAGTTGCTTCAAGTCATACCCATTTGCAAGAGAATACATGTTGATCATTTTTCTAGCTTCAGGTATATCTTTAAATGTCATTGACCTATCTAACTCTTCATAATCAGTCAACTTATCATTGATGACCCTCTTCTTTTGTAAAAAAAGTTGCTCCAAATCATCATAATTAGGAGAATCAGAATCAGTAGCAGAATCATTTTCCTCACTATCATTATCACTACAATCAGTAGCAGCTTCAAGTTTAACTGTGTGTGACTCACTATGAGTGACTATATTAGGTACATCAAGTGCAGGTTCACACTCTTCTACAGCAAACACATTAATAATATTACACTATTCATTAACAAGGTCCAATAGTGTCCTAATCCTAACATCCCCATCTATTTCATAATATCTACCACCAGGACCTTTTACTATTAATTGTTGCACCCCTATATACCCAAACTTTGTATCGAATTCAACAATTAAATCAGCATAAGAGAGCAAGTCAGAGTCAAATACTTTATTAATGTGCACATACTTCTCTTTATACAACGGGTATGGCTTACTACTCCGTTCCCCACCATGATGAAAAACTAACTCAACTAGCACTATCTATAAAAGGTTGCATAGTAACCATGAATAATGTTAATACAACCTACAATAGTAAATGCATAAAGAAGTAAAAAAAAAAGGCAAGATGTACAGAAATAATAAATAAACATGTAATTAAACAAAACACTTTGATAAATAAAGGGTAAGAAAAAGGTATAGATTAGATAAATCAAGACACAAAATTGAATGAGGTACATAATATTTCTATATGCATATGGGGGACCACATAATAAACTATCAAACTTAGAGTCCCACCACAATAAAATAAGGAATAAACATATATGTAAGAGACCCACATGAGCATCATATTCAAAGTAAATACAGGTGAAACATGGGACCAAATAACAACAAGTCAGCTATTAAGAAATAGCTAAAATACATTTTTAGTTAAAAAAAACTCTAGCCGACCCTTCGTTAAAAAACATAAGGGACCACACATACTTGAAATCCTAAACAAGAGAAATGTCTTCTAAAATAAGTACCAAATATCATCAATTCCACCAATATACCCTAACCGACTAGTAGAATCAGACAAATAATTAGGGTATAAAGGTGAAAGTCACATGTAAACACAAACGACAAAAATCCAGTCAATATCTGAGACAAGAAACACCATGAACAACAAACCATATATCTGAAACAAGAAAAGCCCTAAATCACGAAGCACAATCCAAAAACCCTAACTTTAACATAAAATAAATACAAACCCTAAGACAAAAATACTTCATTTATAAACAACAACCATATCAACCTAGTAGAAAAGTTCAGCTTTGGGGGGGGG
>MU703314.1:255552-294484 GCA_026770625.1 Nicotiana glauca
GGGGGGGGGGGGGGAGGGGAAGTTATCCTTACAACTAATCGAATACTCAACAGAATACCCAACAGTAAAACACAATTTATTCTATATGAAAAATAGAAAGGCAGAAAACCCAACTTGAAATATTTCAAAGTATGGGGTGTTTACCAAAGGTACATGTACTTTTACCCAAAAGGGTAAATATCAGACCAAAAATTGTGGATTGTATTTTTATTGGATATGCTACAAATATTAAAACATGTCGGGTTTGGGTTCATAAATCTAATAATCTCGAAATTCATGTTAATCCGATAATGCATGAATTCTTTGAAAACATCTATCTGTATAAACCTGAATGCGGGTTGTCAAGTGGAAGAACTAAACGACCATGGGAAGAACCAAAGGAAAATACTCCAAGTGAAGAGTATCCAAGGCGTAGCAAACATCAAAGAACATCTACTTCCTTTGGACCAGATTTTGTGACATTCTTGCTTGAAAATGAGCATCAAACTTTCAAAGCAGCTATGTTATATTCTAATTCAGCATTTTGGAAAAAGGCAGTCTGTCATGCCCCAAACTTGAAGAGGCGTGGCCGGCACCCGGTGTCGTACTCAGCCCAAGCGTACCACTCTATAACTGTGGACTCTGGAGGAGTAAACCTTAACTAAGGCCGATGAGTCCATATTCTAAATTATCTGAAAATAACGTCTATCTCACAGGACTTGTCTACAAGCCTCTAGAGATAACCAAAATGTACCATGATCCGGATAGGGCCTCGACCTACCCATCAAACCTGTATATATAAAATGGACTCTAAGGTGTAGATTGCCAACTACGAGAAAGTGGAGCTTACCAACCAAGCTGATCTTTGACATTGTCTGCTGGGAGTGTTTGTCCAACTGTCAATGAGGACCTGCAGGCATGAAATGCAGCATCCCCGACAAAAGGGACGTCACTATGAAATGATGTACCAAGTATGTAATGCAACAGGATAATTGAAATTTGACCCTGAACTAATAATATAATAATTGAAGTAATTTGGAGTCAAAGATAATCTGAAGATAAGCTTACCTGCTGATACTGGCTCAACTCTCTCAATATAGTAAGTAAAATAGATGTCCGGACTTATAAGACTCAATATGTGTAACTGATCTACTGTTGTAGGCCCGCTCATAGGCGCTCGTCCATACTAGGCTCTGTATCTCGGCCATACCATGATCTCTCATAGGTGCTTGGCCACAGTAGGCTCGGCATAAAACTCACCATCTGATTAGATGTTGCCCAATAGGGGCCTGCCCATCGATTATAGCTCGATGGTGGTGAAAATACGATATATATAGGCTCTCTGCTCTCTTGGCTGACAGAAGACAAAACTAAACTGAATATGAAGTCCCGATAAGGGAGAATACTGTAACTTGTGAGACTAGAAAATGTACATAAATTCAGGAATATGAACGTTTTTTTGTGTCTTGTTATCAAACACATGTACTTAATAGATCATGCCAAAATGAAAAAAAGGTTTAGCCTTAACATACCTTAACTCCGTTGAGTCCTTAATACCTTCCAAGAAATTCTTCAAATAACTCAAGTAAATCTACCACAACATAAGGAGATTTGATATCAGTTCTGAGTAAAAGCTAAGTCCGCAACTTAAACTAGTAGCACGCTTACATAAATTTGGGAAGCATCTCCCCTATAACAAGGCCCTCCTCCAATACCATATACCAACAACAATAAAAAAAAAATAATAACAACATGTATGCATTATTTTCCAACCGTATCTCCATCACAATATACCACAAAATAGCCCACACAGGCTAATCACTTCATACATAAAATGACAACCAACGAAGTGTCAAACAACCTAAAAATATAATAGCGAACGACTAGCCAACCACCCTGCCATTATGGTGTATTTATACAAACCCTTTCTCCTCCTAAAATCCATATAAACAGTAGCAAAAGAGACAAAAAAAACAACAACACGAAATAGCCCACGAAATAGTCCCACAAGTTCAACAACTCAAAACTGATTTTCTAGTTTACTAAAAAACGTTTCGACTTGTCTTTTCTTTCAAATTGAGCAACACAACTAACAGTATAAAATTAAGCCTCTCATCCTTTAAACTAACCATGAATTAAACATAAAAATAAGTTCATAACCAAACAATAATGACGCAACAACAAAAAACATAATACTATTTCGAAACTCGCTAGGACTAGTCTTTACGATCGAGTTATAACTCGTACATGCATAGATAATGGAAGAAAAAGCATAAACTTACCTTGGACTCAATATAACCCACGAAAACTAGTCCTTATTAATCAAAAATCAGTTCCCCAATGCAGCTACAAGAAGGAGAAAGAGAAACTAGCAAGCTGTCAGGTGTTTTCGACACTAGAATCACATCGTAACATCCTAGGGTTTATGTGGGACTTTTTTGGAGGAGTTGCAGGGGTTAAATATGGTTTTCACGGTCTAAAATATGAGTGAATTAAATGAGTCTATAATCCCTTAAATGTTGTCTCTTGGCCAACTTTAGTAGGTTTAATTGAGGCCTCTCCTTTTGGCAAGTAGGTGATGCACCTACTTGTCACCTATCAGTCTGCGCAATCTCGGGAAAATGTGAATATATCTCTACTCCAATGTTATATTAATGAACGGTTTATTTTGTTGGAAAGTAGACTCATAGATATTGAATTTGGTAGGTATATCATCCTGTAATTCCAAGTATATTGGGAGAAAAAGCTCAGCTACATTTAACCTAATATTCAATATATTTATGAATGCAACTTGTGATGATCTTTGCCATTTTTTGTTCCACAACTCGCTTGACTTCAAAACAAAACACATGACTATCATAAGACCAAAATAACTCATAACATAACCTCCTTATCATTTTGATCACCCTAGTCTCACCCAAAAATTACATGTTATAACATTCCTAACTTGTCAACTTTCGACGAAACTTATTTTCTTCAATTGGTTTAGCTTCTAAGCCTTCCGACCCTCTTGGTACTTATAGTCCACGATCTTAAATATTTTCAACCTCCATGGTAACGTGATTAACTTACTTGATGTACTTTTAGAGTTGATCTCATTTCATAGCTTACATCAATTGACTTACGACGTACTCTCACATACGAAACTATGGGGTGTAACATCATTCCCCACTTTGGAACATTCCTCCTCAAATGTTGATTGATGTGCTTATCAATTCCATAACATATAGCTCTTACGAATAATTTAGTATTGTCCTTGACATCTAGGCAACTGTTCTTTGAATAAATTCGAAGGCCAGGGCATTCCCCCCCTTTAGGCCTCTATCTCACACCACGACTTGTTGTCAGAATTCTTCCAATCTTATAACTGTTGCGACCTTCTATCATGCAGCTTGTACGACCGTGTCCTTGTATATGCGCCTATGCGACTCTTCTGTCATTTTTCTCCAGCTTTTAGCCAATCTCTAGGCCTCACTTTATGAACATATATAGAACTGTGGCAAGCTCTCCCTCTAGGCATCTATAGGTGTAGTGAAGTCCTTCGCTTGGTACTTTGTCGAACTTACGACTATTGCTATATGTTTCATAGGCTCATATATCTATCCTTATGGCTTTACTACATCTAGGTAGCTCATACTATACCGTAACACTTACTTAGATTTATTATTACCGAGGTCTACTACCAAACTCCAAGTTACTCTCTCGCTGGTTATCCTATATGTATAAATCTAAGTCCTTTAATACTTTCTCATTACCGTTCATCTTAAGAATGAAAACCTAATTTCATCTCATACTTTGGAACTCTTTTCCGCCTATTGTTGATTCACCTTAAGTTGATCTATATTCTACCAGTGATAACTCGAAACCTCTTACATAATACATTATCATTAGGGCTCACGTTTCATCGGGGAACATCTGAAGTTATTTGTCTGATGCAGCCAGGGACGATACCATACTTCATTAACTATATCTCATAGCATCCCAAGTAGTTCATCTTATGGGGGTATTCTAATCCTCTATAATTTATGAGATCCCCTTTTCCCTAAATAATTACTCAATTGAAGGCGTAAATGCCATCCACTTATCATTTATCACGATTACACCCATATTCTACTACTAGGGTGGCATTCCATCTCTTCTATATTCTCCTAGTCTTAAACTCCTCTAAGTTTACTCATGCTATACTGAGCTTTTTATAACTTATAGAAACCATCAGTTCTCTTGTTATGATGGGTTTAATCCCGAGGACTTACCTATTCTCATCACATTCTCACTCACCTATTCTTATCCTTTCTCCTGTCTACCTAAAACCTTGTCTCTCTACCATACATTAGCTTGCGACCTACATATATCTATTTATACTACTCGCAACTTTCCTTTAACTTGATAGCACCATAGATTTGCTTATGTTATTCTAGAACCTCAAGCAAGACATCATATCATCTCTAAATCTTCTTTACTCTCTTAACTAGATCTCTCTGTATCTGGAAACCACAGGCTGGAAATATGCCACCGACAACACTACTATCATTTCTTGATACAGTATTATAACGCTTCCAGTTCCCTATCTGATATCTGGATTATTCGTAACCTTCTGGACTTGGGAATCTCGTACCTTCTTCACATGTACCTTACTTACCTTTAAATCTAGCATCATATTTTTTGTCTCTTTTATAACTACCCTTCAACGTAGGTGGAATTCACATTCAAGATTAACATCCACATCTTGAAGCTCTACTGTAATACTTGCACCTCTGGTACATATACAATCCAGCGGGAGCTTCATACTTACTCCTTATGAGGCTGGTACTTTTCTAACTGGCTTTTATCATAGAGCTATTATAGAATATGACTGATATACTATCTCTCTTGTTCATATAATATTAAGAGTGATTCTGCAATGTTCTCAATCGCAATTTCCATAATTATGTTGGTCTAATAATTCGACTCCTGATTTACTTAGTTGTTTAACTCTTTAGATTCCTCTTCTTTCTTAGCCATTATGCCGACTTAAGCTATCTTCTGATATGCGGCTCAGGGTATTAGTTATTACTTTAGCCCTTCGTGTGATATAACCTTCTAGCAATTCAAGCTTTGTTCTATGATGTTGACTCAATTATTTCTTTTAACTTATATTGGAGTCTCCTATAGCTATATCATTGTCAACATATATGCTACATGGATAACACTCCGAAATCATAAGTATGTTCATAACGTAACTAACTATGGGTCATTGATCGAATAATTTCTTTCGCACCTTCTTTAAAAAGTAAGCAATCACTTTTCCTGGTCATTCTACCACTTGTTGCATGAATACTTGACTTATCTTAGTGCCCATGCCTATTGGAATTTCGTGCGACTCATATGATCTCAAATATTACTTTTGATTTTACTTTCCGTTCCTTAGTCGCGATAGGTGCCACACTCTGAGTGCATACAATATTATAATGAAACTGTTGTTACAAAACCATTTCTTCTTTAGGTCACTATGTTTATATTGATGCCTTCTTCCTTATTTCATTAGCTAGTCTTTCATTGCAGTGCTTATGGAAGACCCTCTGACTCTTATATAGCCGCGAGCTTCTTACATTGTATACCCCATGAAATTTCTGATGTTCTTACTCGCCTATCGTTATCCCTAGTTACTTACCCCCATACCCTTATGCTCGTAGGGTTGCTTCTAAATTGAAATTTCAGTTGCCTCCCTAGTGGCACTATCTTTTATTTCCATAACACTTATATTGTACCTTCTGCTACCCTAACTCATATCTGAATATTTCTCAACGATTACGATGTCGTATCTGAGAGACTGAATTTCATATGCTGGGTTTTACTATGTTTATCTTGCATTATCTACTGATTTATCTGATACCTATTGTCTAGCCACAACCAATCTCTTTCTGAATAAACTACTAACTACTAGTCAGTCCATGGTCATATTTATATTTTGTATTACCTCTCTTAGGTTATGTCTTTTGCCTTAACTTAGCTTTTGCACTGGCTCCTAATTTGTTAAATGTTTATTAGCACTTATTTATCAATAACATTTGGTGTGGGAACCCTTAATACCTCTCTCGACATCGTGCTTGAATGATGTTCTGGAGTCGTAACTGATAGTTTATATGAGTCCACCAATGGTATAGACACCTAGTCCTATATCAGTTCCCTCAGTGCTAATTACTAAAACAGTATGTAAATAAGACACATGATTTTTACGTGGAAAAATCCTAACTCAAAGGGGAAAAAACCACGACCTACACTGATAGTATTTCAACTTCACTAACTTGTACAACACTATTACAAGCCACTTTGTAATGACTCTATTACAAAGAGACTTTAATCACTCTAACTTTTAATACACTTATCACAAGCAACTTTGTCACTCACTAGTTACAAAGACTTCAACGTATGACTAACTCTAGTCACAAGACAAACTCAGATGGTTTATGATTTTAAGTTTCCTAAAACAAAGCTTCTAAGAAAGCAAGATAGGAGTTACAATGAAGAACAAAACACAAGATTACAACTCAACTAAGGAAATTGGTCCGTAGTGGAGTTATCTTCTTATTCTTGACGCACTTGTGACTTCAATGACGTATACGATCTTCAATGCTTGAGAGAATATCGCTAAATGCTCAAGTCAATAACTTATTCCTTAAAATGTTATTATACTTCAAAATACATCCCAAGGATGATGTCTATTCTTGGTTAGTACACGCCTCTTCCCAATGGGAAGTGACTGCTACACTGTAGCGTGCACAATTGTTGTCAGTCACTTTCTATAGTTGTTTTCCAGCTGTAGAGTTGACTTGTACTTCTTTTTCTTGTGACTCCAAAGGCATACTACCTAGATTATCTTGAGTCCATTGCTGAATGATTGTACCGGGCATGTATCGGGTCCTTTATCTGGTTCTATACAGAAAGTTTGTTAGATCATCAAAATATAGACTAAGAGAATTAAGTCCATCAATTTCCCCCTTTTTGAAGATGATAAACTTTTAACATTGATGACTATTTATAGAGATTAACTTAACCAGATAAAGTACCAGTAACCTAAAATGTTTCCCCTGACTCTATGCTTACCCCTTAATCACCTACTTCAATATTTCAAGTTAACCAACTCTTCCCCCTTTTGGAATCATTGAAAAGGCACAATCAGGAAAAAAATCATAAAGAAGTTTAACACAATCAACTCATGCCCCATATGTGCACACAACATGATAGAAAAGAGAAGCAAAAGAAAAACAAGCATTGTACTAGCAAAAGAAGAGTTGGTTCATTGATAATTAATTGGACTGTTTCAAACGGGAGTAGTAACTGTGAAATCCAACATGCCATACAAAACATAAAGAAAACAACAACCACAAAACATCAGAATAAAAGACAACTGGTCACTGAGAGGATCCTAGGGGGCACTAGAAGAAGAAGGCTTGGAGGAGGAGGCATGAATGGTTTTGAGAACCAGGTCCATGTAGGCAATTGTAGGCAGCTGTTCCTCAACCAGTTTCTCCCGCATGTTCTCCACCTATTGCCTAAGCTCAGCATTCTCCTTAGTCAAGCGGGCCACTTCTTCATGGGAAGAATTAACAGAACCAGGTGCCCCAATAGTTTGACTAAGCTGAGTTTCTAGTATAGCATTCTGAGCCCTCAACCTTCTGATTTCTTCAGTAGCAGAATTCTGAGCCTTTATCAGCTGAGAAATTGTTGAAGTGCTTCGCCCAATCTTTTCTACACACTCACACTCTTCCAGAGTTGTTTTGGAGATGGTTTGCTTCCGGGTGCCTGATCGAAGCCAACCCTGCACTGCTACAATGTAGCAAGAGTGGTCGAAGCAGCTTTTACCCGAGAAGGTTGGGATCGATTTCCATAGAGAGATAGAGATGGGAATTGAGTTTCTATCTAAATTGGAGTTGCGTAATTATTCCTAATTTCACTTATAAACATAGTTGGTTTTGATATTACTTCTAAATTTATACTAATATGATGCTAAATTAAGCTAAGTAAAGCTAAGAGTATGATATTGAAGGTTGTCTAAATAGTTAAAAAGGTACTAGGGAAGTGACTTTCTCCTAGGTGGATACTTGACGTGTTCTCGAGTCTAAGGCTAGGTTGTCATATTTGGGGATTACGATATAACCATTGCAAGATACTTCTCACTCTATACCTCTCGGTAGTTTGGTGATTTTGCCTTAATTGACTTTCTCAAGACCAATTAGGTATGATAATTTGTGCAAGCAATAAGGTTCAAGTCGGGTATTGCTATCTCTAGGTTTAACCCTTTAATATGGGCTAACAATCTCTTGAATAGGCCCCAATTCCTTGTTGGACCAATTTTCCTAGACTTAGGCTCTCTTTCTCAAGAAGAGCCCAAGTCAAATAGGCATAAACTAGTATTTGCAAGTACTAATTCAACATTAAACCATAAATTAGTCTAAATATCAAACACCCATAGATATTCAAGCCTTCAAATACAAGATCCATAATATGCACACTAGGGTTGAGCCACAAACCTTGCTAATGGGTATAGCTACTCATGATAATAGAAGAAAAAAAAGAAATAGATGAAGGAAAACCCATAATATTTAATTGCTAACTAAAACTTGAAGATTTAATGATAAAACTGTTGTAAAATTACACAAAATAGTAAAGAGACACTGTTCACGAGCACAGTTCTTCGTAAAACTATCCCTCATGACCTAAAAATAGGAAAAGAAACAATTTATACTAGGCCAAAAATTTTTGACAAAAATACCCATGCGGGGCTAGTGCGGACCGTAAAAAATTGAGTGTGGCTGCACTAAGGCTGTTGGCTGAAACTTCTGCTCTCTGAACTTGGCCACCGTGGGCCGCACAAAATGCACCGTGGCCGCGGTGTCTTCTGTTGCAGTCCGCACAAAATGGACTGCGGACCGCATTGTCAATGTTTCCCCAACTTGGCAACTCTCTGAACTCCAGCTTTGCGGACCGCACAAAATTGAGTGCGGACACAATGAAGCCAATGTGGTCCGCATAAAATGCTTTGTAACCGCATTGCTTGAATACCTAAAATGAGCACCTTTCTGAACCTCCTCTTTGCGGACCGCACTAAATGGAGTGCGGCCGCATTGGTCCTGTTACACTGTGCTTGGACTTCTTCTTGGTACTTGTGCATGTTTCACTCTTTTTTGAGTTGGTTTTGACAAATTGTCACCTTGTTGACCAAAACCTGCAATCAAGTACAACATGTAAGCCTTTGGGACTATTTTTTACACGTATCTAATCAAAACTCAAGTAAGGAGGAGCGTAAAATGCATCATAACCCCTAGTTATCAACTCCCCCAAATTTAAGCTTTTGCTTGTCCTCAAGAAAACAAAATAAGACCCACCCCTTAAGAGTACATCCAAGAAAATTCAACTGACCTAAAGTGACCTCATATAGCATCAATTAGGACTAACAATTGCCCTTAATTCAAATGAATCATTAACAACATTCACTCTTTCATGGATTTAGTGCGACACAAGAGCATCAAGAGTTAACTCAACACATCAAAGAAATTCTTTCTATTACTTTGGTCATTGTGGAACTCGAACTCATACATACTCAACTCTCCCTAAGCAATCCTCACCTTTAGGATTGTAGCACTCAGAACGAGATTAATGGAAATACACTCATCTCTCTCAAAGAAAATTCACAAATCCAGCTCGAAGTACTATATGCTTGCCCCATATGTGAGTCACCTCTAATGTAAGATTCATTCAACTCAAGATCATATAGGGATTTTTTGGAGACATAATGAAGGCTTTTGGTTCAGGGTAGGAAATGTTTGGTCTAAGTAGGTTACATCTTCCATTTAGCACTTCTTTTGCTTCTTTTTGGCACACATTCACTTGACTTTTTAAGTCATTTCACTTCTTTCTAAGGGCTTAGAGAGACACACTGTCACTCTTTCTTGTTCATTTCAAATCTTTATGTCCTTTCTCAACTTTCCACACTTTTCATTCTTTACTTTTATTGAATCCCTTCATTCTTTTCTACATTGAACATTCTTTTTGTCTTTTTGATTTTCTATTTTTATTATTGCCTTTCCTTTTCTTCATTTTGTACCTTTTACCAATTTGTTGCAATCCTCGTCTCTCCCCCCAAACTTATGCTTTTTCCATGTGCTAAGGAAAGAACAGGTTCCAAGAGAGGGTATATTTAGAACGGGTAAAGGCTTGTATCGTAGTTCTTGAAAGAAAAAGGTCTATGGCTCAAAAGGGTTGACAAGGGATTTTATCATTGGTAGGCTATGGAAGTGTTAAAGATACCATTCGGATCAAGGAGAGCCTATAATTACGTCTCAAGTCAAATTACACTTAGGATTTCGCCTAAACAAACATTCAGGACAAGTTCTAGACCAATGGTTAGGGACTTGGACTTGCAGTTCAAATTTTCACTACACAAGCTATGGGATTGCTAAAGACACAGAGTCGAGGGCCTACAACAACCTTAGCTAAGATTTTAGCAACACATTGGTCCCGAAAAACCACTTGATGATTATCGGCCAACAAAAGAGTCTCAAGGTCACAACTTCCACCATCATATACACAACGATTTATTTTTGACCATAGGATCAAAGGAAAATGTGTTAGGCCCAAGTGAAGCATTGCTTGAGGCACCCTTACCGACTAACTACTAAAAAAGCAAAAAGAAAACAGACTCAAACCCTTAAGAAGGTTGTCATGCCATCCATCATCGGGAAGATCCACCCAGTTCACACAAATTCCACATTGGGAAGAACCGTGACATTAAGAAAACCAAAGGCTTATTGCAAAAACTTAAAACAAGAAGCTACGAACATAAAAGAAGAATCTAAGAAAGGGAAATACGGAAAGTAAAATGAATATGTACAAGAGGGGATTTATATAAAATAGGGGGAATGAATATATACATAATAACGTAACTTTATATACAGACCCAAAGTAAAAAAAAGTACGAAAAGTGCAATGAAATGATAAAATTATATACATACCATAGATAAAAAGAAAGAAAGCATAAAATACTGTCATATATACAGTCATCCAAATATCCAAATAGGGCTACCCTCTCAAATGAAAGCTCGCATTGTCCTTAATGCCAACTAACCAAAATAAGCACAAAAATATAGAAGAGAGGAGAAATAAACTCCCTATGGGCCCTCCGTCTGCATCGGATTCTAAGTCTGGGTCCTTGGGTCATCTGTCTGCTCGGGAACCTTTGACTGGCTCCCCATGATCTGTGGCTCTGCTGGGACTTGGGGCTGGACATGGACTGAGTCCTGGGGCTAACTAGAGGAACCTTCATGTGGGTCCTCCAACTGTATGATTGCATCATCAGAATAGGGAATTACCCTATTTTTCTTGGGTGGCCTCTTAGACTCCTGCTCTGGCTGGGGCTGGGCTTGGGCTGTTGGTGTCAGGTCATGCAATAGCAATCTAAAGGCAGGGGGTCCACCTTCAACCTATCTATCTCGACCCTTAGCTCATTCACCGACTCTTTTGAAGCCCGAGTCTTCCTCATTTTCTTTGCCTCCCTAGAAATCTCCTTCAATGCCTTTCCATTAGAGTCAACGACATCTATGAGCTTTTTCTGGTTATCCAGAATTTCTTTCAGAGTGTACTCAATGGACGGTAGGACCTGTGGCAGATGTGGTGTTGACTGGGCTGCCATCGTAATAGATAGTACAGACAACTTAGAAGTTGATGTTTGCATCCAATTATTGATGCTGGCGAGGGTCTGGCTCAAACGGTGGGTAGTCAATGGGTATGCAGCGGAGAAGGGGATCTCTGGAGCTGTAGAAGTGGATGGTCCTGGGGCCATATCTGCTGAGGTGGAAGGAGGCTGAGTAGAAGCCACTACCACTATTGGCTCTTCAGACTGGCTAGTTGAATTAATGCCGTTGCCCTTGTAGTGCTTGCCTTTAGGGTTGTCATCACCCTGCAGGCTGTACTAGGAGAATGGTGCCTTCGCCTTCACTTTCATATCAAACTTCCGCTTCTCCAAATCTAAGTCCTCCAGGTACATGGTCAGGAAGTTGGGGAAGGGATAAGATCTGTCACCTTCGTTCACCACCCGTGTAATAACTTGGGACATCATATTCTCGATGTTAATCGGATATCCCGCCATGATTGATGCTACCAATATAGACCGGTGTATAGGGAGTGAGTTGTCGTGAGCGGTGGGGTCTAGCCTGCTACACACAAATGTTTCCCATCCCTTAGCCTCAAAATTTAAAGTTCTCTTCAAGATCTTCACTCCCGTAGTCAACCAATCTGGGGTGGTACCTAGGATTTCCAAGTACTCCGCCAACCAAGGACGATTAGCCTCACCCAATTCCATCTTCTCCAAATACAATGGCTCATCCTCCTCCATGAAGCCCAGGTAATCATTTATGGTCTTGCCATCAAATTTTACCTTTAAGTTCCGCACTTTGATGACTGTGGTGCCCTTTTTTATATGGGCCACATTTTTGTAGAACTCCTTCATCAAAGTGCTCATTGTCATCCTCCACGTGGCCTATGGAGTAATCCCATCCAGCTCTTTCTCTCTGAACTGCCTCAACACATTAGGGTTGTGAGGCAAAAGGTCCCGGGTGATGAATTTACGCTCATGTGTCAATTTCCTCTCAGGCTGCCACTCTCTGAAATTGTGATAGGCAACCTCACTCAAAAAACTGATCCTGCCATGCCTCCAGGTTTCTGGTCCTCTCTATCCCACCTACTTAGGGCTCACCCCGTTCTACTTCTTCCCCTTCTTCTTCTACAGGACTATCTACGGATAATGAGGTAGTAGGAGTGGTGGAATAGTCATTGCCACTACCTACAGCTGAGCCCTCAGACAACTCAGAAGATATACACACTGATGTATAGGTAGTGGGGAAGGCTGGAGGTGTATCTCTCAACCTGTTTCTCTCCAAACAATTAGGAACATACTCTGGCATGGAGTCTGATGATGCCTCCTGGGATGTTGCATACTCACTCCTCAATTGGAAAATGGATCTGTTAGCAACCTTTATGAGCCTCTTTGTGTTCTTTATGTTTTGTCGGATTTGCAAGGTCAATTTGATCATACCCTTTCCTCTACGCTGGGAGGATTCACCTTTGCCCTGTTGTTCTCTACCACCGCTTCATAATTGAACCATTGTCTGCAAGAAACATTTAGTTTTGCATTGTTAGTATCAATAGAATCGATTAAATTTAGAATTGCAGGAAAAGTGTTGCAGACAGTTAAAAGATGCAGAGTGCGGACCACACAAAATGAGGTACGGCCGCAAAGAGGATACCGCGGACTGCACAAAATCCATTGTGGTCCGCACAAAGGTGGGTTCAGACTACCCACTCTCTAAATATATGCAGTGCGGAACACACAAAATCCAATGTGGTCTGCATTAATCCACCGCGGTCTGCATAAAATATTATTACGGACCACATAGAGGCACTGCGGACCGCATAAAATCCTTTGCGGTCCACACTGAGTGCCCAGCAGCAACACCAACCTAGGGTTCAAGTTTTGTTCATTTTTAGTTCAAATTTTCACCTATTAATGACTCCCAAGGTTTTGCATTAGTGTTGTAACTAATTATTCCTAATTAAATAGTATTAACTAACCTATGATGCTAAATTAAAAGAAAAATGGGAAGAAAAGAAGAAAAACTATTAGAAAATGAAAGTCAAAAGAAAACATCAAAATTAATCAACTAAAAAAGAATTAAAGTTACCAGAAATGAGATGCACTGATGATTAATCGAGACTAAGTAGTTGAATTCATGCAATTTAGAGAGTGAACAATAGTTTTTATGCTTCTGAGAGTGAAAAGATCAAAAAGTTCAAATGGAGGGCCTCAGGTCCTATTTATGGAAAAAGGTCCTGGGCCCCAGCTCACCTACCCACCGCGGACCGCACAAAATGGCACCACGGTCCGCGGTGCTCAAAAATATGAAGCAATAGGAGATTGGCCATTGCGGACCGCAAGAAATCCAGTGCGGCCGCAGTGGTCCACCGTGGACCACACAAAATGCAATGCGGCCGTGGTGAAAAACATCAGAGACTCCCCACTTTGACATTTCACTCTGTGGCCCGCATTGATTTCTTGCCCCCGCACAAAGGCCTTTGCGGCCGCACAAAATGAAGTGTGGTCCGCATTGCAAACTTTAGAGAATGATCATTTTTCAACTTGGTCCTGCAGTTCATCAATACAATCCTACAACATCTCACAACCAGTCATTCCAAAAATAAATCCTACACTACAAAGAAAATCAAAGAAAAACAAAAAAAAAAGACACGTGGGTTACCTCCCAAGAAGCGCCTGATTTAACCTCGTGGCACGATGCAGGTTACCTCGAATGACTTTAGGTGAAGAAGTTCCACCACGTGGCTATCATCAATCTTGCCCAGGTAGTGCTTGACCCTGTGCCCATTAACTCTGAAAACCTCACCATTTTTGTTCTTCAAGTCAAGTGCACAAATGGAGTCAAAAAAACCACTTCAAAGGGCCCACTCCATTTTGACTTAAGCTTTCCCGAAAACAGACGTAACCGAGAATTGAACAAGAGAACCAAATCAGCAACTTTGAACTCCTTGCCACGAGCATATTTATCATGAAGGTACTTCATCTTGTCCTTGTACAAGGACGAACTGGAGTAGGCATGGAATCATAATTCATCAAGTTTATTAATGTCACGCCCCAAATTTGTGGGACATGACCGGCGCTCGACCGGGTATACCCAGTCAAGCGGACCTGGGTGCCTTTCCTATCCCACGCGTACCCCGTATTTTCATTGTCCATTAATCAAAGGAAGTAGTCATTTATAATTAAAACACCATTTTTACAAAACATACATAGTCACTTAATGAGGTTTACAACTTTCATTGCCCATGTAAAAAAAATACATATTTACATAAGTCCACAACCTACATTTACTGTCTACGAAGCCTCTAAACATGAAAAAGGGATGATATAGTACTTGCCGGTAACAAGGCTCCGGCTATACCTTATACAAATATCAAAACAAGATCCAAAACAGAAGCGGCATGAGCCACGCAGGGTCCCGAAAGGAAATGGTCTCACCAATTCAGCTGACAGGTAGTGATGAGGAGCTACGGTCGGTGGACTGGAGTACCTGCTATGGATCCACCTACAATCATAACACGAATGTAGCGCCCCTGGCAAAAGGGATGTCAGTACAATTGAATTTTACTGGTATGTATGAATAAACTTGCTCCAAGTAAACTCAAACCATACACAAGTAGGTAACAGTAATAGAAACAACAATCAAATGCACAAGAAAAGGAACAATCAAGACAAACAAGTTTTCAATCTCTCCTGTTTTCCACCTTCCACAATTCCACACCAATGATTTCACAATTTGCTCAAATGTTTATTTCAATAGTGATTTTGATCACTTTTCTACCCTTATTACCTCGTCCACTCTTATTACCTCGGCCACTCTTATCACCACAACCCACACCTTATAACTTCGTGTTGCGGCGCGCAACCCGATCCCACCGTATATTCACAATTCACAAACAACACAACAACAATAAACAATTCACAAGGATCAACAACAACACTTCTTAAGAAATAACAACAACAATTTACAAGTATTTCCATAACCATCAATATTGTTTTCCTTCATATCCAACAACTCACATGTGCTTTACATTACAATGACAATTGCTCACAATAAGCCATAGATGTGGTTATCACAGTTATTCCAGTTGCATCATTCACGATTTACTTCCATCATTTGTTTCTCAACTCTTACCACATAACACTTCCACGATCATACATTTAGTCTATTGCCAGTTACTTACACCATTATATCGGGAGACTTAACCACAACACTCAATCAAACCAATCACAAGAACTCCACAACAATCCCAAACATACAAATCACAATAATTTTCTTGAATAATCCATGTAGATATCATATACCAAACACTCGTATACCAAACAGAGCGATTCTACAAGGATCAAGGTTAGCCATACATACATGGAGCTGAATTCCTTTTTAATTTCTACTTTCAATTCACCAAAAATCTATCACCGTCAATATAGTGCACAAATTAATACACATAACTTAGAATTCAAGGTCCAAAATTACTACCCGAACATATTTAGGTTATTAACCCCTTCCTTGCACAAGTTTTTACTCCCACCTAATTACTCCTACTAGATTTTAGGTTTTAATAGACATGCATGTATGATTTCAACCATTATTTTCAAGGACCAATGCATGATACTCCCCCTAGTTTAAACCTGAAATTTAATGAAAAGGGTTAGGGATTTTACCTGCAATAAAAAGGGGGGATGAAGAAAAGCTTGAAATTTCCTGACCCGGATAGTTTTGAAGAATCAAATTTTGGAGAAGATGACTTTCTCTCTCAAGACCCTCTCTTACTCTCTGTTATTTTGTGCAGAAGCTCGTTAAAGAATGAGGGGTTGGGTGTTTTATTACAAAGGGGTCGGGTTTTAACATTTAGAAAAAAATAGAAGCCCGAGCAAGATCTGCGGTCGCATTTTGCGATCACAGAATTTAAATGCAGTCCGTATATTGGACCACAAAAATCCACCTAAAACTCTGAAGGGTCTGCTTGGTTTTGCGACAGGAATGCGGTCCGCATTCCTGTTATGCGGTCGCATTTTGCACCGCAGAATTGACCTCCACAAATCCTTGAGGAATTTATGCGACGATTATGTGGTCCGCATATTGATTATGCGATCGCATATGGGACCGCATTTTCAACATCAAATTTTGCAATCTTCTGCTTCACTCTGCGGCAAAAATGCGGTCCGCATAGCTGGTCTGCGATCGCATTCTGGACCGTATAATGGAAATTTTCTGGAAAATTGATTCTTTTGATTTTTAAGTGCAAAATCAGTAAAAAGGGTCCGAACCACGGCGAGAAAGCTCGCCATGAAGAATTCTACACATTCCTAACACATATTCGGACCTTGGCACTACGAGCTACTAGGTTTTGAGCACAAATTATTTTTTACGGGGCCTTACAATTAAGCTGCTCCACACGAAGATTTGCTGCCACATCCCATTCAAGATTCAGGTTCCTCAAAGACCATATGGCCTTGTGCTCCAACTCAATTGGTAGATGGCAAGCTTTCCCAAACACCAACCGATACAGAAACATACCAATCAGAGTCTTGTAAGCAGTACTATAAGCCCATAAAGCATCATCTAACTTTTTCGACCAATCGGTCCTATTTGCATTGACCGTTTTTGACAATATAATCTTGATTTCCCTGTTTGAGGCTTCAACTTGGCCACTCTCTTGAGGATGATAAGGAGTAGAAACTTTATGGTTGACACCATACTTTGCAAGCAAAGTGTCAAAAGCTTTATTACAAAAATGAGACCCCCATCACTTATGATTGCACGAGGAGTTCCAAACCTTGTAAAAATGCTCTTCTTGAGAAACGCAACAACACTCCGAGCCTCATTCTTGGGTAAAGCCATGGCTTCAACCCACTTTGAAACATAGTCAACCACCACAAGAATGTATGGGTTCCCACACAAGCTAACAAACTGGCCCATAAAATCAATGCCCCATACATCAAAAATATCAACTTCAAGGATGGTATTAAGAGGCATCTCATCTTTCTTTGAAATTCCACCCGCTCTTTGACATTCGTCACACCTATTCACAAGTTCACTTGCATCTTTGTACAAAGTTGGCCAATAAAACCCATAACTAAGAACTTTGGAAGCCGTCCTCGCCCCTCCATGATAGCCACCATAGGGAGAGGAATGACAAGCCTCCAAGATACTCAATTGCTCTTCCTCCGGGACACACCTTCAGATCACACCATCTGTGCAAATCTTGAACAAGTATGGCTCATCCCAATAGAAATCCAAACGATCACGGTTGAGCTTCTTCCTTTGGTTAGAAGAGAGCTCACACATGATTATACCATTTATAAGGAAATTAGCAACATCCGAAAACCATGGCATACCATTCACCGACACCGATAGGAGTTGTTCGTCAGGAAATGAATCATTGATCTCTAGGCCATCACGAGGCCTCCCCTCCTCCTCCAAGCGGGACAAGTGGTCTGCCACTTGGTTTTCACTACCCTTCCGGTCCATAATCTCCAAATCAAACTTTTGAAGTAACAATACCCATCAAATCAGTCTAGCTTTGGAATCCTTCTTCGTCATCAAGTACCAAAGTACGGCATGATCGGTATGGACTATGACCTTGTCCCTCATAAGATACGGCTGAAATTTCTCTGTTGCAAACACAATAGACAAAAGTTCTTTCTTGGTCACCGTGTAGTTCAATTGAGCATCATTTATTATCTTGCTCGCATAGTACACCGGATGAAATAATTTGTTCACTCTTTGACCCAAAACCGCCCCAACCACTTCCAATTAGGTGCGGTAATGATAGGAGTGGTGGTCAGCTTGTGCTTAAGAAGTTCAAAGGCTTGCATACATCTCTTATCGAACACAAACTTGGCATCTTTTTCCAATAACTTGCATAAGGGATTCACTACCTTAGAAAAGTCTTTGATAAATCTCTGGTAGAACCCCGCATGCCCAAGAAAACTTCTAACTCCCTTGAAAGAGGTAGGGGGAGGGAGCCTTGAAATCACATCAATTTTTGCTTTGTCCAACTCTATACCATGCTTTGAAATTTTTGCCCAAGAATTATGCCCTCTTCAACCATGAAGTGGCATTTCTCCCAATTAAGAACAAGATTGGTTTCTTCATAATGGGCGAACACTCTATCAGGATTTTTCAAACACTCATAAAATGAATCACCCAAAACACTAAAGTCGTCCATGAACAACTCCAAAATATCTTCCACCATAACGGTGAAAATGGCCATCATACACCGCTGAAATGTAGCCGGTGCATTACACAACCCAAAAGGCATCCTAGAAAAGGCAAAAGTGCTATATGGACAAGTGAATGCGGTCTTCTCCTGATCTTTCGGAGAAATCAAGATTTGGTTGTATCCAGAATACCCATCTAATAAATAGTAGAAGGCATGCCCAGCAAGTCAGTCTAACATCTGATCAAGAAAAGGCAATGGAAAGTGATCCTTACAGGTCACTTTGTTCAACTTGCGGTAGTCCATACAAACCCTCCAATCGGTGACGGTTCTTATAGGAATCAACTCATTATGTGAATTTGAAACCACAGTCATGCCACCCATCTTCGGTACACATTGCACCGGCAAAGTCCAAGAGCTATTAGAAATGGGATACACAAATCTGGCATCCAACCACTAGATCACCTCCTTTTTCACAAATTCTTGCATTGCCTAGTTCAACCTCTTTTGATGTTCCAAGGAGGGCTTTGCATCATCTTCTAGAATAATCTTGTGCATACAGAATGCAGGGATTATTCCCCGAATATCAGCTAAAGTCCATCCACTTGCCTATTTCCTCTTTTGGAGCACCGCCGAAGTGGCATCAACCTGTATGTTAGTACGAAGAGAGGAAAGAATAACTGGCAAAGTAGAAATAGGTCCTAAGAACTCATACCTAAGGTATGGAGGCAACGACTTCAAATCCAACTATTATACCACCTTTTTCACTACTCCCGCATGGGCGTAATGAGTTTTTTCAATTAAAGGACTGTCACGCCCTAACCTCGGGAGGCGCAATCGATGCTCAATCAAGTGAACCCGACTGAGCAAGCCTAACCGAACACTTTCTACCCCAACTCAATATGGATACGGAAATCATGCCTTTGATTAATTTAGACGATAATACACGGTGTATACCACATTACTGATTCATTTCATATCATAAAAATTTATCGTACCTAAGCTAGCTTCAAGGATTCTATTAGAGTTACAGCTTAAGGAGTTCACAAGTTTAGTATCACAACATATACATATAGTGGACTCCCCGAACCCTCGTACATAACCCACACTAGTGTCTTTGGAGCCTCTAAGGATACAATAGATAAGCATGACTATGCTGGCAACAAGGCCCCGGCTGTACCTCAAAAGCGAAAAGCTATAAATGACAAAAGGTACATCATATAGCCCCATGGAAGGAAAGGGGATCACCGAGACTTCGAGTAGAAAAATGCTCCGCTACGCACGGTCGGCATTGTCCGCTATGGAGCCACCTACAATCATAACACGAATGTAGCGCCCCGGCAAAAGGGGCGTCAGTACATTTGAATTGTGCTGGTATGTATAACTAAACACCATTTTACTAGAAAGAACTATCAAACAGATACAAGCAGATAATTTGGGCAAATCAAAGAAGCAATTCGTATCATCTTTCATGCAATTTCCACAACATAGATTAGGGCATTTCTATCACATGTTCACCACTGTTCTCAATACCACCGGCATCTCGAGCGGAGTCTGATCACGACCCGACCGACTAGTTCACCTCATTGGAGGCATTACTCTCAATCAATACTTCATTTCCCTTATCCGGGATCCAATATCCGCACATTACCACCATGTGTGCGGCATGGTGTCCGATCACGACCCGATTGGCTAGGTCACCTCATTAGATGCATTACTCCATTCTCATTAGTTAATACTTCAAATCTTTATCCCACACATATCATAACAGATTCCTGGGGCACTCATGGCCACCATCATCACATCGTTTCCCCTTTTCAAATATTCATATTTACAAGTTGTGAACATAGACACATGTATCGAGGATAATTCAGATTTCAATCATAGGTAAATGAGCACATAGCTGGCATTAATAATTCTTTGTTTCAGTATTGGCTTATGACCCAAGTATTTCCACACATAATTGTACTTTTCATCATTTTCTAATTGTCAAGATTGGTACATTATTCACATTGATGCACACCCTCCAAGAATTTGTATAGATAATTGCAAATCAATTTATACGTAATAACAAGCAAGATGCTAACCAATTCAACTCTTACCATGCTTCCATAAATGACAATGGAGCTCAATTTTTAATAAAAAGGGATTTTAGCCATACATACCTCAATAAAGCTTTTCCTTACTCTTTTACAATTTTCGGAACTCTTAGTACTTCGATCTATTGAGTAAGAATTTCAAATTAAATTGAGAATTAGAGACGAAACTGAAGTTTTAGCTTGGTTCGAGCATATCATCAAACACTGGGGGTGCATTGTGGTCTTAGCCCCTTCTTGTGAGGAATTTCTATCATCTTATACCGCAATTGCCTTCTTTTAATTTTCCTACTTTCCATTAGCTTAAGGTTTGACATGCATGTAGATAATACCATTCTTATATTCTTGAATTACTTTTCTACTGGCCCCATGTATCTAAGTGTAGAAATAGGAGCTATGGTTATGAATCTTACTTCCTGGGAATGAAACTTTGGGCGTCTTCACTTGAGCTTCTTCAATGTTTTAGCAAGGATCAAGGAGAATTTGATCAGTGACACTTTCCACCTTTAAGACCCTCTCTCTCTCTCTCTAAAAATCTCAGAAAACATGCTTAAAATGAGCTATAATGTCGATTATATCGATAGGGAGGTCGGGTTAAAAATTAGAAAATTGGAGCCCCGAGTCAAATATGTGGTCGCATATGCGATCGCAGAATAAACATGCGGTCCGCATAATGGACCGCAAAATGCTCCCCAAAAACTAAACACTCTGACTCAGTCTACGGTAAGAATGCAGTCCGCATTCATGTTCTGCGGTCGCAAAGTGCACCGCAGAACTGACCCTCGCAAAATTCAAAGGAAAATATGCGATGACTATGCGGTATGCATTTCGATTATGCGGCCGCATTTTGACCGCATAACTGACTTCAATTTTAACCAACATTCTGCCTCACTCTGCGGCAGATATGCGGTCCGCATTTCGATTATGCGACCACATTCTGGACTGCATTTCTTGCATTTTTCTGGAAACTTCTTCTTGAATTTTCAACACATTATTCAATCCAAAAAGATTCTCGCCGCGGCGAGCAAAGTTCGCCGCAAAGTATATTTATGAATTGTTAACACAAGTTCCTAACATGGAACCACGGGATCCGGGTTTCAAGTAGGGATTTTCACGGGGCCTTATAAGGACGATCGAAACAGGATTATTGTTGAAGATTCAGAGTCGCCACTTGGGAGATTTATGGTGTCCCAAGTCACCGGTTTAATCCCGAATCGAGAAAAAGTTAACAGTCTGCGAACCAGAAATCCAGATAAGGAATTCTGATAACCCGGGAGAAGGTATTAGGCATTCCCGGGCTCCGTGGTTCTAGCACAGTCGCTCAACTCTTATATTTGGCTTAAATTATCTAATTTTAACAATTATGAACCTATGTGCAAATTTTAACTTTAACCGTTTTTATTCATTATTAAAGAGAATTGCAACGTCGTGAAAACGCGTCTCGAGCCACGTCACATCAATGCACCCGTGGTTGTTGACGTATTTCGACTCCGTTGAGATTTGTATTCGAGTCACATAAATGCGCACCCTAGTTTAGGAAGGTAACGTTATTAAAAAACGCCCCTAAAGAGACTAGCGCGTTATTACTTTGGGTAAAAGCCGTGAAATTTGCTAAACGGCCCGTCCCGATATCTAAGTATTTTTATATATACATTTAACGAGGGCCACACAATTTCATTGTACTTTTTTGGCGAGGCTCATCCCATTTATTGTTTTAAAAATGCAAACCTGAAAATGACTATGATTTTCTATATTTTGTCTCTAAGAATAAAGAAAAGGCCCTACTTATTTGTTGTTTAATCAGCATTATGTCTAAGTCCACGATTATCATTCAACCATTACTTTAGGCCTAAATACTCAGCCCAATAAGGGCATAACATAATTAAATTCAAATGGGGCTTCACACAGATGGCTACAGGCCCCAAAGCTATGGGATACGTTTAACAGTGGGCCAATATCCGTCATTCAAGTCGATGCCTAGTGTAATGCTTAATTGGTGAATAAAAAACTAGTATTGATTTTCATCTTAAACCATTACGTAAGGAGTCGCCAAACCTTATTTCAGCCTAATCATTTCACTAACTATCCAAGGAGAAACAAATTGATACAATATTTGACCAAGTTTAATTCTAAATTCTAAAGATCACATCAGTCTACTGGTGAATTACTAAGTATCCCTAAAGATGACAATTAAACCTGAAGCGTGGATTGAGTTCCCAATAGAGGCAGTGCGATTATAGGACTTCACTTAACACTACAAATGAACCAGAATCAATTGAAACTGTTCTTATAACCTCTAAAAATAAATCGAATGTTTAAACATTAACGTTAAGAGCTAACACTGCTTACTAACATTTAGGAGCTAACATTATTTACTAACATGATTCAATGCTATTCAAACTGATGTTATTTACTCAAATGAACTCGCAATTTTAGAACTAGACATTTTAAACCAACATGCTGATTTTCATTTAAACTGTTCGAACCTGTTTTTGTGACATATAAACTATTCAAAACTATTCTATGACTACTGGGAATGGATTAACTACACTATATTTTATAGCTAGTAACCACAAACTAAGATTAATTACAACTGATGGCCACGAAATTCACATGTTTGTAAAAACATATTCAACAGTCTAGTTTATACATTCCAAGGTCATTCTAATGCATGACGTGAGATATCAAATAAACTACTATTTATACATTTAAATTAAGCATAAAACAAACACAGGGGAAGTTCAGGGATCCACTTCAAACAACTCTTTTACTTCTTTTCCATTAGATTTGAGAGCTTTAGAACATGTACCTAGATAATGGAAATAGACGAAAAAGAAGAAGAAGAAGAAGAAGAAGGGATAGTCAGCAGCAGCAAATAACACAGCACCCAACAGCAACAATAATGAGATAGCTTAAAATAGCCAATACAGCACCAAAAGACCAAAATGCAACCTATGAGTCGACAGAATCATAGCAAATAACCCACAATAGACTCTATTGATCTTGAGTTAAGCCAGACATGGACCAGCAAACAACTGAACACTATCAGCAGACTAAACCTCAACCACAACTGACGTAATTAGACACCAAACTTATTTGAAAACCAACCAGTCTACTTTAGATGAACTTCAACACTCAGAATAGAAGAAAACTTGATCAAATTTGAACAAAGGAAACAATGTAGCAGCAATTTTGGTATTTTTCAATGGAATAATGTTAATTGAATTGACTGACTGCCTAAAACTCCCTATCAGTGTTTTATATTTCAAAAGCCCCCTTTCAAACTGATTAAACTCTCTGTATTTATAACCAAAACTAACTCTGCCAACTCTTTGGAGCAATCAGGCAGAATTAATAAACTAATTCTGCCCATGATATTTCTTAGAATTCCACTAGAGTATGTTTTGTTCCCCACTATTGTATGTTTTTAATTCAACTATTATGGGCAACTATTTGTTTAATCACTTCCTCTTAAAACCATTATGTTGTGTTCCCCACTAACCCTTGTCCCTTCTTATTTTACTTCCTAGCATGGGCATTCTGACCTTTTTTAAATCAAGCGTGCCTTGACAGCCCCATACCGATCCCTCAGACTCTACTAAGCTTGTCCATGAATTGTGAGACCTAAGCATCCTAGAGCTCTAATACCAACTTGTCACGACTTGAATTTCTCACCATCCGAAGTCGTGATGGCGCCTACTAGTGAAAGCTAGGCAAGATGATTATTCAAATTATTATTTTTTCATTTTTAATCCTTGAACGGTTGTGAATTAACATTATATAAATAACAGAAATAATAATGTGGAAGAATGACATGTAACAATTTAATAATAATATCGATACCAATCCTTAAACATAAGCTACCCAGATCTGGTGTCACAATATCACAGACTGTCTAGGAGTACTACAAATAGGGGTCCGAAAGATAAATACAAGTTGTTTCTAGATACATAGAAAAAATATTATGGAAAGATAGAAGGAGACGCCAAGGCCTGCGGATGCCTGCAGGACTACCTCGGGTCGCCTTATGGACTGAAGGCAGCAACATCGCTGTGGTCCAAAAGCTGCAGCACCGGGATCTGCACACAGTGCAGAGTATAGTATCAGCACAACCGACCCCATGTGCTGGTAAGTGCCTAGCCTATCCTCGGCGAAGTAGTGACGAGGCTAGGACCAGACTACCAAATAAACCTATGCAGTTAAATCATATACAACGGAAAAATAAAGGCAAATTTTACAGTTAAAGATATGAGGGGGAAACGTGTTGCAGGGTGTATAAGTAATCATGGAAAACCAATAGATAAATGTAATGAACGCCATAATTCAATTATCAGCAAGAATCGGGAAAATCAAGGTCAAGTGCACGACATCACCCTTCGTGCTTTTACTCTCATCCTCACCATAATAATCAATATAGTCGGCACGACATTACCCTTCGTGCTTTTACCTCACATAATCATGGCACGAAATTATACTTCATGCATTATCACTCATATCATGGCACGACAATGTATATCATGCGGCACGGCACCACCCTTCGTGCTTTTACCTCACAATATATGCACGGCATCACCCTTCATGAATTAACACTCTCAAAATCACGCACGGCATCACCCTTCGTGTTTTACACTCTTCCTCACCCAAGCAAAAATCACAAATATTTTTGGGCGAGGGAATCAATAATATCACAATAAAATCCCGGCAAGGGAGCACTAGTATAACAATAATATTCTAGACATGTGATTTTTGACTCTCCCCAAGATTTTTCATATTTTAGCACGTAAATATATAATTTAGACCTAATATAGTTATTTCAACTAATTTTTACTCTTTTCCTTTATTTTCTTACAAGAAAAAATAAAAATTACAAAAATAGTTCCACTAATATTTTATAGTCATTTTTAATCTTAAAAAATACCAAAAAAAATAGTTTATCTTAACGGTCAGTCTTATTTTTTAGTTATTTTACTTAAGTAGGTCTAATTAATAAATGAGATCGTATTTTAGTCTCGTCCGTAGGGAAAGAATAAATTTAAGTTCAAGCGACCTATTTTTAAGTGTAATTTCTAGACCTAGCCCATAATTACTAGGCTCATTCCCCTTAACCTAAAAAATCCTACAAAAACCTAGATCCCTACCCTCTATAAAAGCCAACTTAAAACACTCTATTAAACACACAATCAACTGCAAGCAAAAAGATAACAAAAAAGAAAAACGAAAGAGAGCTAACACCGAAAGGCTAAAGGAAAGCAAAAAGAGATCTGCCATTTCTCTAAAAAGATCGAAGAAAAGGAAAAAATCAAAATAAAGGACCTATCTTGTATTAATTAGTCCCACTTCTCACAAATGAAAATGAGCTAAGAGACCTACAAAATGAAACGCTGACTGCCGCAGATCCCAATTCCCAAAGGAGTCACAACCTAGCACCCACTTTTTGGAGAATGAGTTCCTTTTCTGAAAACAAAGGAAAAAATGGCACCCTAGGGGTTTGATCGAACAATTTGAGAAAAAGAGCTCTCGATTTTTTCTCACTCAATTTCTCAGATCCGCTTTCGTTCCTTCTTTTCCCTTTTTCGGTATCAAAAACCCAGCGACAAAATCATGGAAATGGTTTAAATTTGGTTGGATGTATTTAACTTTTTGATTTTAAAATTCTGAAATTTTAGTGGCCAATCAGAGAAGGTGGTTGCTGTTGAGGCCGTAGCTCGAGCTTTCTAGTGTCGATTTGAGGTTTCTATTTGTAATTTCGGGGTTGTTGTCCAAGGATTGTTGCTCCTTTTATCTCGAATTTTCAGCTTTGTTCTTCAATAAAAGGTCCATTTCTCAATTTTCATTTTGTAATGACCCGACCAGTCATTTTGAGCTTTTGCACTTTGATCACCAGTTCTTGGGCGTGAATTACCCCATGTAATGTATTATGACTGATGAAGATCGTTGGTTTTGGTTTTCAGGGAAATCAGAACAAATTTGGAAGAACAATTCAATGTTTGAAGCTTTAAATTTGAAAGGTTTGACCAAGATTTGACATGATTGTATATGATCGCGGACCAGAATTTTTATGATTTGGTTAGCTCCGTTAGGTGATTTGGGACTTAAGAGCGTCATCGGAATGTATTTTAGAAATCAGTGGAAGGTTTAGGCTTGAGTTGGCGAAATTGAGATTTTTGCGTTTTCTAGTTGAAAGGTGAGATTTTGATATAGAGGTTGGAATGAAATTCTGAGAGTTGCAGCAGCTTCATAGTATCATTTGGGATGTGTGTGTAAAATTTTAGGTAATTTTGACGTGGTTTAGTTGAGTTTTTGATCGAAAGTGTATTTCGGAAGATTTTAGAAACTTAGGCTTGAATCCGATGAGTTTTGGGTAATTTGATGTTGTTTGAGGTGTTTTGATAACCGGAACAACTTTGAATAAGGTTTTAGGATGTGTTGGTGATTTTGGTTGAGGTCCTGGGAGTCTCGGGTGAGTTTCGGGTAGTCATTCGGATCATCTGAAGTTGGAAAAATTGCAGAAAATTGCAGGTTTAGCTGTGCAGGATTTTTGCCCTTCGCGGTCGCATAGGAAGCCTTGCGATTGTGTAGTGGGATTTAAGGAGGCTATCTGAGTGTTCTTCGAGTGGCAAAGTAGGTCCCGCAATCGCGTAGTGTGAGAGGGTTGTGTATCGCATTTTCGTGCGTGTGGTCGCGATCGCGTAGGGTCTTTTGGTCAACTGGTCTAAGGTCGCATTTGTTCATTGCGTTCGCAGGAGAAGGTACGCATTCGTGAAAGGTAATTTTGAGGAATCATCGCGATTGCGATGGGTGTTATGCGATAGCATAGAGTTATTTTGGGGAGTTTAAAATTTGTTCCTCGCGATCGCGATGAAGGAAAAGCATGCCTGGGCAGAATGTTTTGAAGTCATCTTGTTCGCGAATGTGGGTCTATTTCTACCCATAGCAGCTCATTTTGAGAGATTTTTGAAGAGGACTGAAGAGGGAATCAAGGGGAATCACCTAGAGGTAAGATTCTTGAACCGAAAACTCGATTATTGTGTGAAATCCACCTTTAAAAACGTGAACACTAAGCCTAAAATTAAAGAACTAGGGCTTGAGAGATTGCACTTTTGATTTGGGATTTGAAGGACCATTTGGGGTCGTATTTGAGAACTTTTGATATGTAAGAACTCGTGTAGAGATAAGGAATCTAATGATGTAAAATTTTTTAAGTTTCGAGAAGTGGGCCCGGGGCTCGGGTTTTTTTCTAATTTCGGGATTTTTGGTATTTTCCGATTTGTTTTCGCTTGGGCTTTGCTCCCTTAGCATATTGTGACATATTAGTTCTGATTTTGGATAGATTTGACGTGCGTGGAGGCTGATTAGAGGGGCAAAGGCATCGCGAGCTAGAGATTTTGCCGGTTCGAGGTGAGTAATGATTGTAAATGATGCTCTGAGGGGTTGAAACCCCGGATTGCACATCGTAGTGCTATATTGAGGGGAGGCACACGCTTGATGACGAGTGTGGGGTTGTGTACTATTGGGAATTGTGACTTGGTCCGTCCCGATTGATGATTTTACCGTGTATTTGACTGAAAACTAATTTCTATCATCATTATTTGGGTTGAATGCCATATTTGGGCCTAGTGCCAACTATTTCATCCCTTTAGGGATTGTTGCAGATATTTCCTCAATGTTTTGATTTTATATTTGAACTAAGTCATGTTATTATCCACTATTTTTCAAAATTCAGTCAAGTTTATTTTGCTTAAACACTTGAAATGATATTTTAAATAATATTTTAGGCTGAGCATCATGTTTTACTGTTGCCCGAGGTGGCTTATATGATTTTTGACAGAGTACGGCCAAGGGCCTGGTTGTAAGGAAACACTGACACTGATTTGAGGCCGAGGGCCTGAGACATGTACGTCACGAGGTGGCTTGTGATATTGTTTATGATGCCGAGGGCCTGAGATATGTACGTTACGAGGTGGCTTGATTGATATGAAGCCTAGGGCCTAGATTTGATGCCATGAGATGGCTTGTTTTTACGCCTAGGCCGTAAGGGGGCCCTCCGAAGTCTGCACACCCACAGTGAGCGCGGGTGATGTGAGATTGAGCCCGAGAGGCAGAGTTTGTTGATATTGTGCCCGAGGGGCGAACTTCTATGTGCTTACTTTGTCTTAATTGTCTGTCAATTACCTATTTAATTGTGTATTTGTGCCCGAGGGGCAAACCTTATGTGCTTATCTTTCTTAATTACCCATCATTACCTGTTTAGCTGTGTATTTGTGCCCGAGGGGAGGATTTTTGTGCTTATTTGAACTAGTTGATGTGAGCACATGATTTTTGCCCTATATGAGAATTACCCCCAAAGAATTCAAAATAAAATAGTTTTGTGTTCTGTATGATTTTGTGGATTTTTTTTTCTATTATTTTTTCTTTTGTTGTTTGCATTTGTTTGTGCATGTTTATTTGTTTAAATTAAAATACAAACGTATGTCGCATCTTGCACCTTTTTGGTTTAATTGTACAATTAAGATTAATCAACTTTTGGTTTACAAAAATGAAATTCACAAAAATAATACACTTTACATTTTAGCATTTAAAGGTCTAGTTGTGTGATTTTATTTTAAATTTGTATTTAATTATATGTAATAATTGTTATTAGGAGTTAATTAGTATTTTTATGTAGTTTATAATTTAATTTAGAATTTTAGCTTTAGTAATTAGGAAATAAGGAGAATGAAAATAAAGAGCAAATTAGACTGGGCTGTCCAAAATTTGATGAAATCCAGGCCCAAAAACACCCCTATACCCGGTCCAAGGTAATCAGCCTCATAGATGGGCGAAACGACGTAGTATGATGTTGAAACTTTGTCGTTTTGTCATCTAAGATCTCAGCCAACCATTCAAAATCAATCCAACGGCCACAATAAACCCCTGTACCCATCATTCTAGCCCGACCCGGTCTTACAGAAGACCAACCTAGCCTTTAGTATGGTTGAAAGACGTCGTTCCACTTAAGTAAACGATCCAAGTCGTTGATCTCATTAGATCGAACGACTCGGATCCGATTTCCCGCCCAGTATATATTCCCCAAATACACCCCACGCCCCCCAAGCCAAGCCCCCACCTTCATCGTCTCTGAGCCTCAGAGACCCCTCTGTAGCTCCGCCCCAAACCGCCGAGCTCCGCCTACTGGAAATAGCCTCATGGCGGTTTCGGTGGCCCAAACAACCCCACCTTCACACCATAGAACCGCCTCACCTTCCTCTCCTCGAATCCACCCTTTGTTTTCTTCGAATCATCCCCAACCTCTTCGAATATTAGATCGAAGATCGCCGAAAAACACAACCCCTCTAATGACCACTAAACTCACACCCCTGGACCCCCCTCACCAATAGAACACCCTTGGCTTCCTTTGAATCAAGCCCAAACGCATTGAATCGTGATTTCAAATCAAGAACCCTAGTCGCCGCCACAAGACCCCAGTGGCAGCGGCGCCTCCCTTTGACCCCAAATTCACACCCCATTACCACTAGACCTCCCTCATCCCTGAACCATCACCATCTTCTTTCGAATATCATTCCGACTCTTCAAATGACGAATCACAGAAAACCTGAGCCCTAAGCTCAAAATCTAACGAGCTGCGAGGATCCTTGGATAAAATTGGACTTTAGTCGTATGTTTTCGTCATTGGAAGAATGCGATTAAGGTCCACTTCATTCCAAAACGAAGTGACAAGGAATTTTCGGTTTTGGTCTGTTTGATTTCCGCGTATTTTTCAATCCCCTTTTCTTTTCTGTTATCTTGTAGTTTTCGTTTTAATCCTCCTCTCCTCTTGCTTCATTTCTGTTTCTGTGTTAGTGAGGGATTTAGTCTGCTTGTATGCTAAAATTTTAAGGAGATGGTCATCACATTTGTTTTGAATTGATTACTTTGTTGAAATGCTTTAAAATGCTTGAATTGTTGTTGTGGTTGTCACCTGAGCCTACTGTGCCATTCCATGTGAGTGTGTCTTGAATCCTTGATTTTTATTCTAATGGCATTTGGTCTGACCTGAGCACTAACTTGAACTATTAATTGATTTTAGTAAGTCTGAATTGGTTATAACTGTTAATTCTAGTTGTAGGATTCGAAGGGAATTGGGAATTTGAAGAAAAAGTTTGAAAGTGGTCTAAGGGTTGATCTGTCAGGGGATATTAGTGGACCACTTAGTTTAATACATTGTTTAATATACCTTTAAGGTCAGGAAACGGAAGTCACGTGGATACCATTTTTACATATTTAAGAGGTTTTAAATAGGAAAATCGGTTGGCCATACCCCTGTGTTCTAATAAAGAAAGAAACATGTCATTGGTGCTACTGACTAATGTTTTAATATTCTGAGTGGGGAATTCAGGGAATATCATGGGTGAAAATGTGTTTAATAATGATTTAAAGAGCTGGTAGGTCTATTTTGACTGTATAAATAGGAACACTTTGGACAGAATGAAGGAGGTTTTATTTTTTCTTTGCCCTAAGAAATCAATCTGGAGAGCTTTTACTCAGTTCTTTTGAGAGTTAGAAAAGACATAGAGATACATACATCCTTTTGGAACCAATTTGAGAGGGAAAATCAGTTTTGAGTGCTTTAAGTTATTTTCAGTTGAATGGGAGATACTATTCTGTGGAGAAACACTGCTCCATTGATCTCCGGATAAAGATTTGAGTTCTTGACTCTGGTTCCTACCTCTCTTTGATTGTCGAACCTATCCTGAAGTCTATCCACTTTTCTTTTGGGTGTATTTGAGTCCAGTCGAACTTGTTTTGGGTGTTTGATATTGTTACTGGTTTTACAATTCATTCTGTGTTGCTGAAATGTGTTTTAAAAGTTGGTTTATGATATTGATTTGAGTTGGATTCATTGTTGTTGCCCCTGCTATTTGTTAGTGTTGCTGCTGACCTTTGTTTCTTCTCCATCTTTATTCTAAATACCAGGTACACTTCTTTGAATCATTTTGGTGTAGCTTTGAATTGAAGTCGAAATGAAAGGTGTTTCACCAGATGTTTGTTAATCTGAATATGGTCTGCAGATCATAATTCAATAGATGTTAGCTAATTAGATGTAGTTGATGTTAGTTATTTGTTTTAGCTAATCAGATTTGTTTCGTATTATATAAACAATAAATATACATGGACTGTAACTAGGGACTGCTGAGCTATATGATCATGTTAACATCATGTTAATTGCTCATTAGAATTTGTTAAGTTGTTGGTTTGTTTCACCACATCAATTAATGCTAGAATTTGTTTTAACATTCATGTGTTGGATGCCACATTAGGCAGTTAGTTAGTGATGAAATTCAATTGAAAATAGAAGCATCAGAATGTTTGAGTTTGGAATTAGTATATTTTTAATTACATGAAACCACGTACACTTGGAAAATTAACTAAAAGGGGGGAGGGGGGGTGACTGACTCGTTTCATTGATTCATTTCTAGGCTCAAATAAATTTCATAATGGGAAATGTGTATAATTAGTTGGTTGTTGCTAATTTCATAATAAGTTCATGAGTTTGTCCAATTTCCCTTTGTTAAACCGGACTGATAACCTTGGGCCTAAAGGCTATCTATTGAAGCCCGATTCGAATTTAACAGTGTTTTACTCTTACTGGGTTGAGCTTGAGGCCCAAAGGCATTGCTGGATTTTGAATAAAAGTCAAGGACTTAAAAATAGTAGTGGTTGAACCAAAATAAATAATTAGGGCCCTTTCTAGAGGCAAGAACAATAAATAAACGAATCATAGTCACTTTAGGACTTGTCCTTTTTAAATAAAAAAATGAGATGAGCCTCGCTAAACAAAATCCATAAATTGCAGGGCCCTCATTAAATTTATATATTAAAATCCTTAGAATTCGGGATGGGCCGTTTAGCGATTTTCACGACCTTTCCCAGAATAATAATGCGTTAGATTCTTTAGGCACGATTTTAACAAAATTACATTCCTAAACTCGGGTGCACATTTATGTGACCCAAATCCAAATCTCAACGGAGTTGAAATGTGTCAACAACCATGGGTGCATTGATTGCGACGTGGTTCGAAATGCGTTTTCACGACATTGCAATTTTATTAAAAATAATAATAATAAGAGCGGTTTAAAGTTAATAAAAGCACATAAGTTATAACATGTATTAAAATCAGATATTTAACCATTACAACAATTTAAGCAACCGTGCTAGAACCACGGGATCCGGGGGTGCCTAACACCTTCCCTCGGGTCAACAGAATTCCTTACTTAGAATTTCTAGTTCGTAGACTTCACTTTGAAAGTCGAAAATTTCCTCGATTTGGGATTCAAGATAAACCGGTGACTTGGGACACCAAAAGCCAAACATTTCCCAAGTGGCGACTGTGAAATAAATAAATAATCCCATTTCGAATAATGTCACTTGAATTGGAAAAACTCCCTCATATACATTATCCTCCTGGGGGTAGGTGCGCAAAAAGGAGGTGTGACAGCTCTGGCGACTTTGCTGGGGACAAGAACCCAGAATTTTTGTTCATGGTTCAGAATTCGAGCTTAGATAAATTGTTGTATTTGGGTTATATATGATTTTCCTACATGTTTTGTGCTTAATGTGCTTAAATGCTTACCGCTTTGATATTATCTGAATTGTATATAAACTGTGCCGAAACCCTTTTCTTCTCACCTCCGGGGATGTGCTTACTGGTTGAGACTCCCTATTCTGTTAGTGTCATACCCTAAAATAAGAAAGAGGCCGGACAAGTTACTAAGCCGGATGGCCTTTTGGTTCTGGGTACATTGCCCCCTCCTCGATTCGAGTTGTCCGCTCGGGTACACAGTCTAGAACACCTACCCAGGTTTTGAACCTAGAATAACGTGACTTCATGTCGGATCCCTAGTAGGAACGCTTATTTGCATCATATTGCATTTGACTTAGGGGACTCAACACAGGGGTTAGGTCCGTCTAGGGCTAGCAACCTGAAATGAAAAAGACCATCCTGATACATCCTACTTGTTTTTCGTGCATTTATTTGTCTTGGACTACATGCTGACCGGTTTTGGGGTATTTGGAAAATTAAAAAAAACGGGAGAGAAATAGAAGTGCAGAGAATTGATTATCTGTTTTAGAAAATAACCCAAATAGTGTCGAAACTCTGCAGAATTTTTGAAAAATAAAAAAAATAGAAAAGAAAATTCATTTTTTTTAAAAAAAGTGGTTTGTTTATTGGTCAAGAAAATTTTTAAAAAAAGAGAAAATTTTTATTTTTATTTTTATTTTTTTTAAATAGTTTGTTGAAAAAAAAAGTATTGTTCGCCGAAATAGTGTGTTTGTCAATACAAAAGAGTCTTGTTTTCGAAAATAGTCTATTTTCCAGAACTACGCTGGTTTGATTCTCACAGGGTGTGGGATACATAGGCAACCCTCATCGGGTCCAATTTTTCCTTTGCAAGAATAGTCAAAATGTCAAAATTTCAATTTGCGTCATGAATAAGTCGGGCAATGCCGTTTTTGCAGGAATAGTAGAATGTTCCCAAACGGGACGCCGGAAGGCTAACTTTGCATAAACAGCCGCCTTTGGACATGTTTTGATTTTGACCATCACAGACTTAAAATCTTTGTCCCCGAGGCGCTGAAAGACTGTGTTTGCAATACCGGGTCTTTTATTTTAATTCGGAAAATAAGAAAAGAGTCGTAAATAAGTCGAGTAAGGCCGTTTTGACATAAATAGCCGAAAGTTTCCGAAAGGGACGCCGGAAGGCTGACTTTGCAAAAATAGCCATTTTCGGTCAATTTTTGATTTTCGACCGGTTGACTCACACAGCCTTAAAATCTTTCAGAGTGCTGAAAGGCCGTTTTTGAAAATCGAGTCTTTCATCTTTAAATTTGAAAAAAATAAAACAGATTGGCCCGAAAAAAAAATAGTTAGCTTTGTTCCGAGTCGAATAAAAATCTTTTCTTTCGCTTAATCACCTTAAAAAATGTGCATGATGAGCACGATACAAAATGTACCTTTTTCAATAATGACCAAAATCCCTTTCGAGTTGCGATTATGGTGGAATGACTTAGGCAAGGAAGGGCAAGATGAAGTGAAGAAGTATCTGAAAGATCTTACGGGTTTATTAGACATCCAGCCTCGGGAGATATTATCAGAGCACTGGTCACCTTTTGGGATTCGGCACATAATGTATTTTATTTCTCAGACTTTGAGCTCACCCCAACGTTGGAGGAAATAGCCGGGTACATTGGAAATGATGAAGCCCCGTTAAGGTTCAAATACTTGGTTGCTCCCAGGGCCGTCACTGCGCACAGTTTCTTAGATTCATTGAAGATACCCCGGACAGTTCACAATCCAGATCTTGCAAAGGGTTTCTGCAGTCTGCTCTTCATATACGATAGATATGGCCACGTGGGCGGGTTCAATAAGCCAAACATCAAGCTATGCAGTAGAAATAACCGTCCGAAGTTGGATAAACACAGGCGGGTGGCTTTTATGATAGTTTTTTTAGGCCTTGTGGTGTTCCCAATAAAAGATGGGAATATTGATATGAAAGTAGCTAGGGTCGTCAGTACCATGCTCACCCAAGATAAAAGCACTCTTTCGCCTATGATTGTGGCTGACATCTTCCGGGCTCTCACTATTTGCAAAGCCGGGGGCAACTTTTTTGAGGGATGTAACGTGTTGTTACAAATGTGGATGACCGAGAATTTATGCCACCTCTCCCAGCTCTTGAGTTATGGTTCACCTGAGAAAACTTGCACAAGAGAGTTTTACACAAAAATTAAAGGGGCTAGTCTACTTGAGGGAGTCACATCGTGGACGTCATTATTCTGGACTCTCACTGCCAGCCAAGTCCAGTGGACGCTCGGATGGTTGCGTGTTGAGGAGATCATATATATGCCAGCAGACATGCCTCACTTTCTGTTGATGGGACTTAAAAGCATCCAGCCCTATGCACCATATCGGGTTTTGAGGCAACTCGGGAGGTATCAAGTAGTGCTGAAAGATGAATATCTGAAAGATGAATATCTGAGTACCCAAGTGGTTGAAATTAGTCCTGACGGTCGGTTCCCCGAAGAAGAAGTTCGCTGGATCTAGAGCGAGTGTCAACATTTGGTGGCAAACACTTGTGTATTGGATATGGCTAAAGGGGAAGTTTCCCCCGGGTATCCCGCTTGTTTCAGAGGTGACGTATCATACAAGAGACCGGCTAAAAGACCTCATCTCAATGATTTTGTCGAGTCATCCCAGGAACAATGGGATTCGTTAGCAAAGGAAGAAGGTTACCGGGTCAAAATTGGGAAGCTAGAACAACAAGTTGAAAGTTGAAATTCGAAAACAGTGTGCAAATTGCTGCGGATCAGGGTGAAAAGAACAGATTGGCCCGAGAAAATGAGGCGTTTAGGGCCCAAATCCAGCATTTGAGAATAGTTGCTGATAAACAACCGAGGAGCCGATCAGATGAGCGATTGATAAAAGGGCTGGAAAACGAAGTCAAAAAATATCGGGATGAGTTGGAAAAGTCTGAGAATGTCATGGAAGAGCTCAAAACACAGTGGGGCACAAGAGAAGATGAGCGTCGCCAGTACTTGAATCAATTGAAATGGGACCACGAGAAAATTGTTGCCAATCTGAAGAGAAAGGTGGCTGCCCTTGAGGGTAAATCGGTTAAGCAGGCTAGGGATTTTGAGATTGAAAGTGGACATTGTTACAACATGTTGGCCCAAATGGAGGTAGAAGTGCAGCAGCTACAGAATCAGCACTTGCAGGATTCTCAGGCATTAAAAACATGTAGTAATAAGATAAAGCGTTTACTTATAGAAAAGAAGCAAACAAGAGACAGCATTAGAGCCATTGCTCACACCATTTTCAGGAGATGCCGGGCTTGTGAAGACATGACCCATACTACTTTTGTCTCAGCAATGATGATCTATGTGAAACGGACCATGAATGAATTAGAGTAACTTGAAAGGGATTTGGAACCTAGGCCCGCCGCAAGGCCGAACGATGCCCCGCGGGCACCCATATTTGAAGCTTTAGAGTATGCATAGTTCGTGTCTGTATTTTTCTATTTTGGGTTTGTTGTCTATTTGACTTTAGTCTTTGCGCGTCAAAGTATGTCTGTAGTGTTGGAGTTTGTATTTGGTCTTAGCTTGCGCCTGTTATTTTCTTTCTGCAAAAGTGTTTTAGTTTGTTTTAGTAATGAAAAATTGAAAATTCCAAAAAAAATGTTTCTTTATTTTTCTTGCATTTATTTGTCACGAACTACGCTGGTCTGATTTATGCGGGGCCGTGAAATGTAGGCAATCTTCATCAGATTCGACCATAACCATAAATAAAAGAAAAGGTTTGTAAAGTAAAATAAAAGAATGCATGGGAAAGATTAAAAAAAAGAGAAAAGAAAAGAAAAAGGGGAGCGTAAAGAGAAGTCGAAATGACACATGCAACCAATGCAAAACATGTAGAAACCCACTTAACTGTATAGGTGCATCACACCCCAACGTGAGATTACCTATCTGTTATTTGTTTCAAACTAACCGTTTTCTTGCTGCGCACCAGGTTTTATAGAAAGGTGGTTGGTTTTGTGGTAGTCTGGCCTCACATTCATACTTTACGAGGTCGAAAGGAAGTGTTCATCCATCCGTCACAAAGTCGAAAGGAAGTGTTCACACTTACTTCACAAAGTCGAAAGGTGTAAGCACGTAATTTTTGCCCTATGAGAATTACTCCCAAAAAAATTCAAAATAAAATATTTTTTAGTTTGTTTGCAATTGTTGTGAATTTAGTGTCATTTTTTTTTTGGGCATGTTTATTTGTTAAATTAATAAAAAAATAAAAAAAAATATGTCGCATTTTGCATTTAGGATTTAATTCTACAATTAGGAGAAATTAATTTTATCTTACAAAATAAAAATCACAAAAATAGGCATCTTTTGCATTTTTAGCCTTTAATATCCAAATTGTGTGATTGTATTTTAATTGTCATTTAAATTTAGGTGACAATTATTATTATGAGTTAATTAGTATTTTAAGATAATTTTGGTTTTTATAAATTAATCTTAGTATTTTGGTTTTATTAATTAGGAAGTTGAATAATAGAGAAGAATAAAATAGAGAAAATTTGGATTGGGCCATCTTGCAAATTAAGTTACAAGCCCAAACCAAATCACCCTTACCCAACCCAAAACCCTTTGGCCCAAAAAAGAAAATTTCAGAATTTTAACCAAACATAATCATAATCACATAACATAAAGTAGTGGGGGGCAAGAGAATTAAGGAAGAAAACAAGGAGAGCAAAACATGGATTAGTGTGTTTTCTTTTAAATTAAAAAATATTTTCTTTTTAATAAAAAAATCTGAAAATTTTCGAAATTCTTGCCTATAAATAGAAGCGAAGATTTATGAAAAAGGGGTGAAAAAAAAGAGAGGAAAAATAGGAGGAGAAGAAAAATAAGGGAGAAAAGAGAGCAGTATACACTCGATATACATTCTGGATACAGAAGTATACACGGACAAAATTTAATTTTTGAGAGTTTCTTTTGAGAATTGAAGAGAGTTCAAAGTTAGAAAGAAAAAACAAAGAGAAATTCCGGAATATATTTTTCTTCTCTATTTTTACTGATTTTTCTCCGTATTGCTGGGATTTTCTGGATTGAGGTGTGGAAGCTACTGCTTGTTGTTACTGTTGCTGTTGCTGTATTTTCACCGCCCCGTTGATTTCCCATCTTCCCCTTCTTTTCAATACCAGGTACACATTCTAAAAATCACGTGTTGATGTAAGCTCGAATTGGAAATTGAAGTTTTGAAATGANTGCCATTTAGTCGGCTTGTTAGGGAACACCTTTTGTACTAATATAGAGTAGCCTTTTAAGCATGTAATTAATTAGGACTTTTTCTTTTCTTTCAGAGACAAACTAAATAGAAAAATGTAGTCACTTTAGGATTATCCTTGTAAATAAAAAATGCTACGAGCCTCGCTAAATAAAATATAAAATTATGGGGCCCCTCAATAACAATGTTCACTTTTTCTTAAAAAATAACCAAACGCAGTAAATGATTTAAAATTGCATTATAGTATTGAACATGT
>MU703320.1:6263-32792 GCA_026770625.1 Nicotiana glauca
TAATAGATTCAAGTTATACAACCAAAATTTAGTTAAGAACACTTAACCCGTTGTTCTCTATGAAAATCGGACCAAAAATCTCCTTAACCGAGCTCCAAATCGTCAAAAATGGGAAATGAGAACGAAGTCCCATTTCCAGAACTTAATCTTTCTGCCCAGGCCAATTTCCGATTCTGCGGAAAAATAACGCCTATGCGACTTCCGCTTCTGCGGTTTCCTTCATTTTGCCCAGGACCGCTTCTTCGGTCCATTTTTCGCAAAAGCGAGACCGCTTATGCGGTCCAAACGTCCGCTTCTGCGGAAGCTGCCCAATCTCCACGTTCCGTTTCTGCGACTTCCCTTTCGCTTCTGCGGAACCGCTTCTGCGGTCCATTTCCGCAAAAGCAAAAAATGCCAGATACCAGAACCCTTCAGCAGTCCTAAAACCCCAAATTTCATCCTGTTAGCCATTCGAAATCACCCCGAGGCACCCGGGACCTCAACCAAAAATACCAATACATCCTATAACGTTATTCAATCTTGTTCCAATCATCAAAACATTATCGTTAACATCAAAATCATCAAATTTCACCAAATCAAAGCCTAAGTCCTTCAAGAACTTCCGAAATGCACTTTCGATCAAAAATCCGACCAAACGATGTCCAAATGACCTGAAAATTTGCAGACATATCCATAATCACCTAACGAAGCTACTGCAACTCTTGGAATTCCATTCCGACCCTCAGATCAAAATCTCACCTATCAACCGGAATTCGCCAAAATTCAAACTTCGCCAATTCAAGCCTAATTCTACACCGAGCCTCTAAAATCAATTCAGATCGCACTCCTACATCACAAATCATCCCCCGAAGCTAACCAAATCGCCGAAATTCACATCCGAGCTTTCTAACTATATAGTCAACTTCCGGTTGACTTTTCCAAAACAAGCTTCCTTCAAAGAGACTATGTGCCTCATTTTCAACTAAAACCAATTCAATTCTATCCGGTCAACTCAAATACGGATATTGAAACATAGAACAACATAATATGGGGGAAACGGGGGGTAACTCACGTGACGATGGTCCGGATCGTCACACCCTCAAATCTTCAAATTAAATCAAGAGGGTTTTCAAGATTTTTCCAACTATAATCACCAATTAAATGTTAAAAACGATGGATTCGAGTAATCTAATCAAAATTGAGTTAATAACACTTACCCCGATGTTTTCCTTGAAAATCTCTCATTGCCTCACCGAGCTCCCTTGGTCCAAAAATGGAAGAGTGAGACTAGTTTTGACTTTATTCTACCGCCCAAGGATTTGTTCTTCGCGTTCGCGGTCCTCCTCTCTCGTTCGCTAAGAACAAAATTCCAAAAAATTATTTTCCAAACTCTGCTCGGACAGCCTCTAGTATAATGGTCACAACTTTTTGCACACAACTCCAAATGACTATTATAATATGTTTCTGGCAACTAGATTCAAAGATCTAGAACTTTTGTTTTTAAATCATTCCCAAATACATTGTAGATTGAGAGATATGACACTCCGAAGTAAGACCTACGCAACAGAATTCTTTCTTCTTCGCGAACGCGAGGCACCCTTTGCGAACGCGAAGAACAAAATCTCAGAAGCCAAATCCTTCTTCGCGAACGCGAGAGGACGACCGCGAACGCAAAGAACAACACCAGATGCAAGTTTTAGCTATTGCAAAACAGCCCGAAATGATCCGAAACCATCCCGAAACACACCCGAGGCCGCCGGGACCTCAACCAAACATGCCAGCCAATCCTAAAACATCATTCAAACTTTTTCCAATCTTTAGAACGCTCAAACCAACATCAAAACACAAATTTTACATCGGATTCAAGCCTAAGAATTCCAAAAACTCTCAAATTACGTTTTTGATCAAAAAGTCTATCAAACCTCGTCTGAATGACCTGAAATACGTCATATTCAACACTACGAAGCTAATCCAACTTCTAGAATTCCATTCCGGCCCTCGAATCAAAATCTGGCTATCGAACCGGAAACTTTAAAAATTCAACTTTCGGCATTTCAAGCCTAAATTAGCTACGGACCTCCAAAACACAATCTGAACACGCTCCAAAATCCGAAATCACCCAACGGAGCTTACGGAACCTTCAAAATTCTGTTCCAAGGCCGTATTCACATTGTTCCGACTACGGTCAAATTTCCAGAACGTAAGCTCTCATTTAGGGACTAAGTGTCCCAAAACTCTCCGAAACTCCAAATAATTCCTCCCGACAACTCACAATAGCAAAAACAAACACGTGGAATGCATTTAATAGGGGATCGAGGCATAAATTCTTAAAATGACAGGTCGGGTCATTACATTCTCCACCTCTTAAACAAACATTCATCCTCGAACGTACTAAGAATTATTCTGAGGTTGCTAAATTGATGATTTTACTTTTACACCTATACCCTCGGTTGATCTCATGTCAACACACATCAACTTTTGACAGCGCTTACATTTTCCCCCACTTAGGGCTATTCGTCCTCAAATACACAACGTAACTCTTCTCTTTCTTCGCATATCTCAGTGTCTTAAATTTTTCTAACTTCCAAATTTTTCAAAAATTTCGGCAGAGTCTCCTTTGTAATTGGGACTATCCATCTGTGAGAGTAACACCCAAACAACTCAAAACAACACATCCACAGCTCAACAAAATACCACAATGTATATATCAAAAATACTAATCTCCGCATCACAAGCATTGCTTTATCATAATGACATCTGGACATGAAACAGATCATAATGCACATAACCACGTCTCTGGTTTTAATCGTTGTTCATCATCGATTACAAAATCGCCAATTAACTTCATGTTAACAAATTCTTGTTTCAAACTTTCACTTTACTAACAATGTGGCATGAAGACATCATAATTAATTACCCGAATTAACGATTCATATTTAATGCCACCTGGGCACTTATCTTGTGGTCTAAAACTCAATAGTTACAAAACAAATTGGCAAATTATGCACAGAGATATTCATACAAGAATTTTTCAAATAAGCCTCATAGGCATGACTCCCTATAAGTACTATAGTACAAATTCTTTAATTTCACAAGGGAGAATTTAAACACATAAATTTTTCACCACAAGGACCTCGTCCTTATATGAAATCCACCGCGACTTGTAGTTGGTTTAAATATCTCACATCATATAAAAAATACGAGGGTCTCGTCCTCAACTCTGTACCACAAGTAATATGCACATTGTGCCAACTGAAATTTTCCATTTCTTTTCTTTTTCTTCTAAATAAATTTCGTCAAACAAAATCATAATATATAATGAACCCTCACACCGATAGGGAATCAAATTCGCAATTTAAATTAATTTTCCTAAAATTACATCAAAACCCACATCACAACTATTTTTAGTGACTAACATATAATGATAGACATAGCTATCTCCATATAATCTCCCAACAGGACTATTCACGTAAGTAAATTTAAGATTACGAAGCTCACTCATGAGTAGAGCATATTAGGAGGACTTGCCTCGATACTCATATTTGAATCAAGTTAAGGATATTGTTCCTTTATGATAACTCGAGTTCGTACTTGTAAATACTCCATCTAGTGTAGCGGCCTCAGCTATACCGTAGAAAATATATCAATGGGTCGGGCCTCCACCTCTTAGGCATCATCTACCCGCTTTTCCTCCGCCCCTAATTGGTAGTGTAAGTAGAGTAGTAACTGTAATGAAGTACGTGGCACGTGTGCTCTGATGGAACAGATTTCTTCCAAGTTTATGACAATTTCTCAGGATGTTCCTAGTATCACCATTTTCATAACAACCCATCCGCAGTTCGACTGCTCATACTGAGTCTATACCGGATAACTTAAATAACCATTGCAACATATTCCGTGCCACTGGTACATTAAAAGATGACTTCCCCACGCGAGTGTTGTGATTAACTTAAGCACTACGAGTATACTGAATATGTTTTCATGACCCCGCTGATACTGAAATATAGAATTATTAAGGACGCGGGAATATCTCAAGTCTCATCATCATCCCATTCAAATCTCAGCTCTTGATCATATACAAGTTTTGGAAAACCTTTCAATACCACATAAATACATCTCAGGCCAAAATTGGTATAACACATGACTCCGCAAACTGATCGTTGATAGTGGACTATCCTTACTTGGCACAAAGCCATAGGTCATAACATCCAATAATCCACAATGTTAACCTTCACAACTCATATAAGCCAACTAGATGTCAGGGCCCATTGCACCCCTACATGATTCACTGGGTGATCTCTCAATACTTCCGCATCTTCAATCTTGGAAACACGTGGTAAAAATGATTGAGCAATCATGGCTCCCTTATAACCCTTTTATAGTATCACAAACCATTGGCGTAGTGCTCAATTCCATACATGAGTGGATGCAAAAAAACATAAGATATATACTTCAAGCTGAATAAATGTCGCACGATAAAGAATGAATGAACTGGAATTTTTTTCCTACTAGTTCTGTAGCCTCTCGAAGATAAGTACAGACGTCTCCGTACCGATCCGCAAGACTCTACTAAACTCGCTTATGACTTGTAGCACCTATGAACCTAGGGCTCTGATACCAACTTGTCACAACCCAAAAATCCCTCCGAAGGAGTCGTGATGGCACCTAGTCTCTAAACTAGGTAAGCCTAACATTAACTAAAATAACATTGATATTTATTAACTTAAAATGAAATTTCTCTAAATAATTTACCATACCAAAACTGGTAGTACAAGTCATAAGCTTTTCTAAGAGTAGTTATACAAAACAAATACGTCACTGTTTCGAACAAAAGGAACATATGGAAATAAGTACAATTGAAGGTGACTTCAAGGACCGTGAAGGCTGCAGCAGGTTTACCTCGAGTCTCCACCGCAATGAACAGCTACTATCGATCAAATACCTGGATCTGTACACAAAATATACAGAAGTGTAGTATCAGCACAATCGACCCCATATGCTGGTAAGTGCCTAGCCTAACCTCGGCGAAGTAGTGACGAGGCCAGGACCAGACTACCAAATAAACCTGTGCAAGATAACATATAAAATAATAGGAAACCGATAACCATGATGGAAACAATGATCAACCAGTAATATAAATAGCAGGCAACAAGAACACCATAAATGCTTCTCAACAAATAATAAATACAAGTGCAATCAATTAATCGAGTCGTTCAAATATAAATATTTTGCCTATAAATCCTTCAAGTAATAATCTCTAAGATAATATGCTTTTCAATAAATATATTAATATATTTCCTTCAAATAAGTATTTTCAAAGTAAGCATCTTTCGAGTATAATTCTTTCAAGTAAAGGTCACCTTGTGACGCCTCATTTCATAATCATAAATAATATAGGTCTCAGCCCACTTTTATATTTTCACGGCACCTCGTGCCCACATATTTCTGTCTCATATTGCACAACAATATCCTCATATTACTCAGTGCATAGGTTCCATGACCCAATACAATTAAGAGTGTTCAAGGAGCCTCATTCACTTAACATAAAGTAGAGTACAACTCCCAACTCAAATAGGGAATCAACAAGAAAAGATAAAGTTATTCTTAGAAATCATTTGATAAAGAAAATACCCTTTTTAATTAAAGTACAGTATTGAATGAATTATTACCTTTAATACGAGAAATCAATAAATCAAAACATAGAAGGAATTCCTTTTTAAGTAAAGTACAACCTCAAACGATTTAAGGAAAATTTAGCTGAGAAATCAATTGAGTTAAAAATGTAACAATTGTTGAAATTTGAAGTATTGCATATATATATAAATAAATAGGGCGAGGTATTTTCAACACTATGGATTCCCACACAAACGGTCACAGCCGTAAAGGAATCTAAATCATTAAAACACTTGAATTGATTACAACAATTACATCGGAGACAAAATAATCACGAAAGGAGTACAACGGTCAGGGCCCTACTGAGATAAAATAAGATATAAGGCATGACGGATAAGATAAGCAATTCAGTTGCAAGCTGACAATAAGAATATTAATACGAGAAAGTAAGGAATGCAATAACTGAACAGAGGCTAAAACAATCACTACAATAATAATCGGGGATCTCTCAGTATCCCGAGGATCTCTTGGTATCCTCAATCTGTACCAGGGATCTCTTGGTATCCTCATTACATACTAGGGATCTTTTGGTATCCCGAGGATCTTTTGGTATCCTCATTACATACTAGGAATCTCTTAGTATCCCGAGGATCTCTTGTTATCCTCATTATATACTAGGGATCTCTTGGTATCACGAGGATATCTTGGTATTCTCATTACATACTAGGGATCTCTTGGTATCCTGAGGATCTCCTCGTATCCTCATTATATACTAGGGATCTCTTGGTATCCCGAGAATCTCTTGGTATCCCGAGGATCTCTTGGTATCCTCATTACATACTAGGGATCTCTTGGTATCCCGAGGATCTCTTGGTATCCTCATTACATACTAGGGATCTCTTGGTATCCCGAGGATCTCTTGGTATCCTCAATATATGTGCAGGGGGATCTCCCAGGAATCTAACCCATAGTCCCAAAGTAAATACACAATGCAACCAACAGAATCAATACTTACATCACAACAGAAGGATCGAATATCACCGCAATACATATAACAACAACAAATGACAATAATACAAGGTAAGACAAGTAAATCGACTCAGGGGCTGTAAATCACGAGAAAATAATAGAACCAGCTCAAAGGAGTAACCACTGAAAAGAATACTACATAAAGGAAACAGTGCATTAACGGGAAAAACTAACACGTAGCAACGATCCCACAATATACAAGTCGATAATAAGGAAATCAACACGAGTCAAGTAGTTATGAAAATATTAATGACAATAGGAGAGGCAAAACTCTTCAGTTAAGTCAAATAGGAGTCACATTAATCAAAGTATTGGACTTACGGGCATGCTTGACACCAACGTATAGATTCTCGTCACCATGCCTATACGTCGAACTCAACAAATAACATATAAAAGTTATGACACAACTCCTAATACCTCAGGCTAAGGTTAAACCAAACACTTACCTCGCTTTGCAACCAATTCAAAATTCCAACAAGCCTTTGCCTCGCGAATTCGTCCGAAGCTTCAAATCTAGTCATAATAATTCAATATACTAAATAAAAATCGTACAAATTAATTCCATATGAAAAAACTAATTTTTAAATGAAAATCCAAAATTTAAGTCAAAATCGCCTGTGGGACCCACATCTCGAAATCCGACAAAACTCACAAAATCCAACAACCCATTAAACTACAAGTCTAACCATACCAATTTTACCAAAATCCGACATCAACTCGACCCTCAAATCTTCAAATTAAATCAAGAGGTTTTTCAAGATTTTGCCAACTATAATCACCAATTAAATGTTAAAAACAACGATGGATTCGAGTAACCTAACCAAAATTGAATTAAGAACACTTACCCCAGTGTTTTCCTTGAAAATCTCTCGAAAAATCGCCTCACTGAGCTCCCTTGGTCCAAAAATGGAAGAGTGAGATGAGTTTGGACTTTATTCTGCTGCCCAGGAATTTGTTCTTCGCGTTCATAATCCTCCTCTCGCGTTCGCGAAGAACAAAATTCCAAAAAATTATTTTTCAAACTCTGCTTGGACAGCCTCTAGTATAATGGTAACAACCTTTTTCACACAACTCTAAATGATTTTTATAATATGTTTCTGGAAACTAGATTCAAAGATCTACAATTTTCATTTTAAAATCATCCCCAAATTCATTGTTGATTGAGATATATGAGCCTCCGAAGTAAGACCTGCGCAACAAAATTCTTTCTTCTTCGCGAACGCGTGGCACCCTTCGCGAACGCGAAGAACAAAAGTCCCAGAAGCCAAATCCTTCTTCGCGAACGCGAGAGGACGACCGCGAACGCGAAGAACAACACCAGATACCAGCTTCAGCTATTGCAAAACAACTCGAAATGATCTGAAACCACCCCGAAATACACCCGAGGCCTCTAGGACCTCAACCAAACATGCCAGCCAATCCTAAAATATCATTCAAACTTGTTCCAATCTTCAGAATAATATCAAAACACAAATTTTACATCAAATTCAAGCCTAAGAATTCCAAAAACTCTCAAATTACGTTTTTGATCAAAAAGTCTATCAAACCTCGTTCGAATGACCTGAAATTTTGCACAAACTCACATACAACATTACGAAGCTAATCCAACTTCTAGAATTAAATTCCGGCCCTCGAATCAAAATCTCACTATCGAACCGGAAACTTCAAAAATTCAACTTTCGGTATTTCAAGCCTTAATTAGCTACGGACCTCCAAAACACAATCTGAAAACACTCCTAAACCCGAAATCACCCAACGGAGCTAACGGAACCTTCGGAATTCCGTTCGAAGTCCGTATTCACACTCTTCCGACTACGGTCAAATTTCCAGAACCTAAGCTCAGTTAGGGACTAAGTGTCCCAAAACTCTCCGAAACTCCAAATAATTCCTCCCGACAACTCACAATAGCAAAAACAAACACGGGGAATACAGTTAATAGGGGATCGAGCCATAAATTCTTAAAATGACAAGTCGGGTCATTACAAAACATAACTACTTTCTCGGTCGTCCCCTCTTCCTCTTCTTGAAAAGTCTCCCTGTGATTTCATTACCACTAATTGAACCGGACTGTTATTTTTTCCTTCCATAATCCCACAACAGAGATCCCCACCTGGTGCGAAGAGTCTCAATATCAAAATTATCTTTTCGAATTTCCTTAGAAAGGATGAAATACTCAGTAAAGCCAACAACAAAAGCACCACAATCACTGTAATTAAAAAGAAACAAAATCAGATTCTCTGTACGTTACTGTAAATAGGTACACTAATAATAAAATATTAAAACAATTGATATTAACCTACCATTTGATCTGTTGGGGCACATTATTAACCAGATTAGGATTTATTGGTATATGCAGTATTGTTCCAATCGATGCCCTTCTTCTCGACATAAAAATCAGAACTCTTCAAGAAGTAAGGTATCAGAATTGAATAAGGTAATACAACATCCAAAGCAAGTCTATCATTAATAGCTCCACGATTAGAGTCCTAGATGTGGATGCACCTATCTATGAACGTAAACAACCCCAAAACCTAATGGCCCAGTTTTGCTCTTTCGCGCTTCACATAGATAGGGAATAAGATATGGTCAACTGTGTGCCACGGTATATTTGCATCACAATAATATCCTCTAATGTACTCTTCTATCACATGCCCTTCAGGAATCACTGAAGGATCTTGATTCACTTTGAAATCTTTATACAGGGAGTTGATTTTGTTGCCAAAGGCAAAGTCGGTTGTAGTAAATCATATGGCAACATTCGGCCCATATTTTCCCCTCTTCCTCAAACAATAAAAGAGGACATCTAAGTGTTGAGACAAGAAATAAAATAGAACAACCATCACTACTAGATTTTTTAAATATAGAAATTAATACACTATTATACATAGGTATACATATGTATACAAGGTTATCCAATCTTATACTGTGATTATACAAAGCTATGTATACACTATGGGGGTCTCAAACAATAAAGATATGCAACAAATAAAATAAAAAGGCATTAGAATAAAAAGTTATTAAATACCGTGTCAATCAAAGGTCGACCACAATACGCAAGTGAGTGGAACCAATCCTTCGTGGTCACATGACACGAGCCAAAATTAAAAGCTTCCGCAAGCTTATTTACTTTATTGGTATATATATTTTTGGCACTTCAAATCACAAAAAATAAAAAGTAATCAGAACTACCTTTGTTGACAAGTATAAAATTAGCACATGAAAGATTAAAGAAAGTGAAGATACCTTCACCTCGTATCCATCCCATTATCAACAAACGCGCAAAACACTTTAGCCAATGGCGATAATGGATCAAAATTATCAATTTCAATTTCGATCATGAAAGGATGCTTGATATCAAAAATGAGCTTGTGCGCTGATCTCGATCAAAAATTGGCAAATATGGAGATTTGGTATATTTTTCTGGTATTTTCTGTCGATCTGACTGTTCAGGAGAAATGTAATCATCTTCTACGTCTTTGATGGATGGTTTTTGAAGCACAATTTGGGACATCTGTAGCACAACTAATTCTTCATTGTCAATGTCTTCCCAAAATGTGTCACCCTTGACATCACTTGCTGCCCCTTAGATAGAGAAAACCAATAATAAAAAACTTTCAAAATGAAGAAAAGAAAAATCAGACAAAAAAAGATAAAATGCAGAATGAATACCATGATCAACACCATCAGTAGCTCCCTCGTCAGCTAGCGCGTTATCTTAATTCACTTCATCGACAAAGTCCAGGAACGAAATCATATTGATAGCCATCAAATTCGTCGAGACCAGATATATTGTCATCAGACATGCGCTGACGAATCTAATAAAAATAATAGAAAAAGAAGGCATAACTGCTGAGTGATGATTCAGAGAAGGCATAATTGTTGAGTGATTTGGTTTTATCAGGAAAGAATTACCTTAGAATCTGTAACATCCTCCCTCATTTGCTTGTTTTCCTTTATATTCAGAAAACTGAACACTTTTTCATAGGAAGAAACTACATAATTGTTGAGTGTCATAACTGTATCAGTCAACTACAACAACAAAAAACAACAAAAGTAAATCAACAACGATATTTATAACCAAAAAATCATGTATATACAAAAATTACCGATAAACTACAGAAAAGCTAAAGTCCAGTACCTTTCTAACAACACTCCTCAACTTATCAACTTCAGCATTCAACAGATCAATGTACACCGAAGGATCATAACTGGGGTTAGGCTATTGATCCATATTCTGAAGAAAAGGCGTTTATACTGTTGCTCTGTATTCTGAGGATAAGATCCTCTAGACTATTTCTCCATATTCTGAGTACAATGTGGAGATGCAGCGACAGAATCATCAGTGTGAAAGGTAGGCACCTCCGTTGATGCAACATTATCGGTATTAACTTCAAAAGGCGTGTCGATGTTCAGAATTGACATCTTTTCACGAGTAGGGGAAATGTTCCTATAGTTCAACTACAAGAAGAAAAACTGGATTACAATAGTAGAAAAAGGAAATTGTGACATATTCATAAATATACATACTTACAGAAAAGCTGAAATTATATATAAAGAAGTATTATGGTACAAAATATTTACCTTGTTAATACTAGACATGATCACCCGCCAGTCAAATCCGCATATGTTGGAGTTTTAGTTACTTGCACATTTGTCCCAATGCGAACAACTAGATGCTTGTCAACCGTAGAGCAACACTCAAAAAACCATATTTGTAATGCAAGTGGCAAACCTCCAAGCTTATACATTGTCAAATAGTCATATTGTATGTCCCTCATTGTCTTTAAAATATCTTCAAATGACTTTTTCCCCAAGCATACGTCTGACATTGACCACTTTCAATGATATCAAAATCATCTTTGTTGATACCATAATTATTGGCATCTGAGAATATGAAATGATGGACAAACACTATCAAAGCCATCTTGAATGCATCTTCATCCGACTTCCAGTCCTTTTTCTTGAAGCGATCAGAAGTTGCCCTCTCGTTATAGCTTTTTTCCATCTCCTGGAAAATACTCTTTTATCAACCTATTGATATCTGGTTTGTCATAGAAAGTGGAATCTTCTTCTACACACTTCAAACCAGTGATAACAGCAAACTCTCCAATGCCAAAATGCAGGACGCAACCATTAATTTTCACCCACAACTCCCTTTCCTGTCCTGGGCCGACTTCCCTCAATAGTATACAATGAATAAGTTGATTTTGAATTTTAAATTGAGGGAGGTCCAAGAAGTACTCAAAACAACTAGCACGGAACATTTGAAGTTGTGTGTCAGTCAAAAATTGCTTCAAAACGCTCACAATATCAGTCTCGGTATAGGAACTAATCCAGTTGTGGAAATGATCAACTGGTTGTATATAGAAGTCTCTAATCTTGCATATGGAAAAATAACAAGAAATAGATCAGGAACAAAGACTATACTAAAACATTATATAAACATGTATAAATCAGTGTAGCAATACTTGTATAAAGATGTATAAACAGTTGTATAACTTTGTATGAAATTGTATAAGCATGTATAAAATTAATAGCAATACAGGAAATACCTGCAGCTTAGCTTTTCTCTCATTCAATTTGTAGCGAATAGCAAACCTTTGTTCTTTCGATATGCAATCAAGAACACTCTTGCCATTGGCCTTGATCTTTCTCTTTAACACTGGGGCCTACATCATCTTCATTAACCAAATCAACTTTCAGCTTTTCTTTTGATTTTTCAGGTCTCCCACATTTCTTACTCCTTATTCTAACGATGTTAACCGGAGTAGGAGTATTACTCGTTTGCGAATGAGTCATTCGGCTGCTCTCTTGTTGCAACTTTTTGTAGGAGCAGGAGACTCAAAATCATCATCGGGGGCCTGGACATGCGTATTCGCTTCAGAAGCAGGAGTTGAGGGCAAGTCCCTCGATGATTTAACTGGAGTAGGAGTATTCCTCGTTTGCGAACGAGTCTTTCGACTGCTCTCTTGTTGTGAGTTTTTAGGATGAGCAGGAGACTCAAAATCATCATCATCTGGGGCCAAGACATGCACATTAGCTTCAGAATCAGGGCTTGAGGACAAGTCCCTCAATCTTTTCGCAAAATCAAACTTAACGCCTTTTCTAGCAACCTTCATTTTGCTTTTAGAAGTAGGTATTTTTGGACGCATTTTTTACAATAAAACAAACAAATAAATCTTTAACAAAAGTGAAGACAAGTGAAGAAAAACACAAAAATCAAACCAAAAATAAAGGCCATAAACAAAAAGCAGAGGTCAATTTTTACAAATTGTAATAAAACTCAAAAAATAAAAAATTCTACCCTAAAAGTCGAAATAACAAAGCATGCAAACTGACATCAAGTTTAGGCCCAGAACGAAGATAGAAGGAACACAAAATCAAACGAAAAACACAACAACATTGTAAACAAAATAGTCATAATCAGAAAAGCAAAAAAAATTATAAATAAAACAAAATTCAAAACCAAAATTGTGGTAAAAGCATAAAATGAAACAAAAATTACCTGAAAATAAGAGTTCTAATAAAAGCGTGAGGAAGAGAGAGAAAAAAAGAAACAGAGAAATTGAAATTTAAAAACGAAAACCGTTGTTTTAATATTTGTGGGCTATCGGGTGAAAACTAAATTTCAAGACATATACAACCTGAGCTAAACCAGGTAAGGGCTTCAAATATGGGCTATTTTCGAATGAGTTGTATGGTATAAGTGATATATGATGTAATTTTTTTCTAATATTAATTGATTTTAAGTCCTATATTTTATGTACTCTTACATAGTTTAATTAAGGAAAGATTAAATAAGGATTGTTTTGATTAGTTTTAAAATCTCTAAATATTTAAAAAATAATTAAATGACTATTTTGTTCAATGAAAACTTTATTTTTAAAGGGGGGAAAAGGCGAACGATATTTTGCTAAGAGCCTTCGTATTTTTAATATAACTAGTTTCTCGATACGTGCATTGCATATGTTTGTCAAGTTTATAATACATGAAGTGTATATAATACTACATATAGAAAGTAAATTTTAAAGAAATAACTATATATGAACGAATAAAATCTAAGTTTTTATGAATGATCAATCTATTATGGTTACCATTCTTGTCACGACCCAATTTCCAAACCCGGTCGTAATGGTGCCTCTCGTGAAGACAAGGTTAGCCAACAAAACAACAACGCCCCTTTCAAAATTATTAAATATAAATGAATAGATAAATATAACTTAATGACAATAATAATTGATATCTACAACCCAACACAATCCGACCGGGGTGTCGCAAGTCACGAGCATCTAAAGATGACTGAACACAATTTTTGGGCCAATAATAATATACAAAATAAAATCTGAAATCAAAAGATGAAGTCCGGTGCCGCGAACGCTGGCGGTCACCTTGCCCGCTACAGTAGTAATACCTTCAATCAGCTTATTAACCCGCTTCCGGGTGAACAATACCTGCAACTGCACACGAGGTGCAGGGAGTAAAGTGAGTACTCCAACTCAATGAGTAATAAGAGTAAATAATAACTGAGCGGCAAGAAATCACGTAAGAGCACTCCATCATACGATATAGGACAGTACGAACATTTGAGAAAACAGTAAAACCGTGAAAATCCTTTATAAATATCTGGTTCAGTTAAAAACCTCTTTTGAAAATATCCTCTTTCAACAATCAAGCATATGAATGCGACATCAGATAGTACAAGTCCGCACATAAGTTAGCCCCTCGGGCACAGCACTCTACCAACAAATAACACCAGGGTATCTGATAAACAGTGCAAGAAGTAGTATGGATGCCAATGATATGAGAATACTAAATGTCATGACACGTAGTACAACAGGAACCAATGCATGAATGCAATGCAATGCACATGACCGCTGCGGCGCGCAGCCCGATCCGTTTGGGTACCCGCGCTCACTGTGGGGGTTCAGGCTCCGAAGGGGCTCCTACAGTCCAAGCGCAATATCACTATTACACCGCTGCGGCGTGCAACCCGATCCATCCTCAGTCCAGAATATGCATGTGAGCCACTAGGGCGATGTCAAGTAACAGTTCTCAGCTCCAATTGTTAGAAATGTAGTTTAAGTTTTAAAACCTTAGAAGTATGACTAGACATTTCAAAACAGTGTTTAACTCAGGACTGAAATCATTTAACATGCCAAGTATCATGGAAACAGTGATAATAATCCCTAAAGGATTCAAATAATCGGCACGAAGCTCAAAACATGGCAATCAGCTCAAATCATGATGATAACAAGTAGTTTCAGTCAAATACGTAGTAACTTCATCAATCGGGACGGACCAAGTCACAATACCCAACGGTGCTCTACCCTACGCTCGCTATCCGGCATGCAAGTCACCTCAATACAGCACTATGATGTGCAAACTCGGGGTTTCAAACTCTCAGGATATTATTTACAAGTATTACTCACCTCGAACCGGCGAAATCTCTAGCCCGCGACGCCTTTGCCCCTCAAATCGGCCTCCATGTGCGTCAAATCTAACCAAAATTAGAGAAATACATTACAATATGTCAAGGGAACAATACCCAATCGAAAACAACCGAGAAATAGCAGAAATCTCGAAACTAGCAAAACCCGAGCCCCATGCCCGCTTCTCGAAAAATTACAAAACTCACATTACCGGATTCCTCGTCTTGCCACGAGTCCATACATACCAAGAACTCCCAAATTCGAGCTCAAATGACCTATCAAATCCCAATTTGAAATATCAAAAACTCAAGCCCTAACTTACCCTTTTTTAATGAATTTCAACCAATTTCCATGTTAAATCTATCATAATCTCGTGTATTTAAGCCAAGGAACTTACCTCTAACCATTCCTCCTTGAATCCCTCTTCAAAATCGCCTCAAAGATCTCAAAGCTCGCTCAAAAATGGTGAAAAATATATAACCCTCGCGGATGAAATGTTCAATAAAACCCTTTATGACAAGCCCAGATTTCGCTTCTGCGGAGAAAATGTCGCTTCTGCGACCTCCGCATCTGCAGTCCACGTCTGCTTCTGCGGACCTTCACTTAAGGCCCCTACCGCTTGTGCGTTCCACATTTTGCATCAGCGTGACCGCCTATGCGGCCCCCCTTCCGCTTCTGCGGAATATCAAGAGAATGCCAAAAGCGCTCGTGCGGTATAAATTCCGCTTATGCGGACTCTCTTATGCGAATAACTTTTCGCTTCTGTGGAAATTGCTCAACCTCAACCTTTTCGCACCTGCGATACCTGGCTCCGCTTCCGCGTAACTGCATCTGCGGTTTCCTTTCCGCAGATGCGGAAACACCTGCTGCAACCAAAAACCTGCAATTCCAACTTCAAATTTCCTTCTGATAGCTACCCGAAATCACCCAAGGCCCCCGGGACCTCAACCAAAAGCACCAACACCTCCTAAAACATTATTCAAACTTGTTCCAATCCTCAAAACATATCAAACAACACTAAAATCATCAATTCACATCGGATTCAAGCCTAAGTTTCTTCAAAACTTCTGAAATACGCATTTGATAAAAAACTCAACCAAACTACGTCCGAAAGGCCTGAAATTTTGCACACACATCGCAAATCACATATCGAAGTTACAACAACTCTTGAAATTCCATTCCGACACTCGGATCAAAATCTCACCTATCAATCGGAATTCGCCAAAATACTAATTTTGCCAATTCAAGCCTAATTCTACACCGGACCTCCAAAATCAATTCTGATCGCGCTCCTAAGTCACAAATTACCTCCCGAAGCTAACCAAATCACCGCAATTCACATCCGAGCCCTATAACTCATAAGTCAACATCCAGTCGACTTTTCCAACTTAAGCCTTCCTTAAAGAGACTAAGTGCCTCATTTCTTATCAAAAGCAATCCAAATCAACTCTCACATACCACATACCGATAATGAAATATTAAGAAGCAATAAATGGGAAAAACTTAGCAATAACACATGAAACGACGGGTCGGGTCGTCACAATTCTTGTTTGAAAATAAAAATAATGTCAAAAACTTTTACTTCTTGCAAAATTTTATTTTATTAGTCAAATATATTAAAATAATTCTAATTTATAAATAATAGAGTATGACCAATTATTTGACCAAGTAGTCCAAGTACTCTGTTGGAAGATCACAAGAAAAATTTATAATAGATGAAATATTACATCTCTAAGAAGAAGATAACAATTCTAAAATCAAAGTTCGTTTTAAAAGAATACCATGCTTTGAAAGTTTGTCCCAAAAATATACAAACTTTGCAAATAAATAATTAACTTAAGTCAACAAATAACATAATTCGTGAATGTGACATAGTGACTGAACAAGCTAAATATAAGCGCATATTGCTAATATACTCATAAAACGAAATATATGAAACAAAACCGATTAGGTTGACTATTTAATATTTAATGGAGAAAATTTTGTTAGGTTAAGTTACAAATAATTTATTAAAAATATCTTATTTATTACTATTTTATTTTTAGATTATCTTTTACAGGGGCTGCTCTCTTTTCTCTTGACATTAGAAGTATTAATTCACTATTCAAGTTTATCGTATAAACACATTTTCATAAGTTGTTTAATATCTATGGAATTTGAGTATGTTTTTGTTCTTCCAAATACAATTACAAGTAATGTTTTTTTTTTTCCAGCAACACATGACATCTTTTAAGAAAAAAGAAAGGCTCTATCGTCTAGCCACACTTTCTTTCGTGCAGGTAAATGTTGATAATCAAATTCTGATTATCAATTTAAAGAAAGCAACAGTAAATGAAATTACTCTACTATTTGTCACTTTAATTTCAATATATGTTTATTAATAGAACACATTTAATCGATAATTGAATTTCGTGATACAACATCATTGGTGTTTGAATTTAAAGATGAACAACTTATGCTATAGACAATCAAGTCATATTAAGCAATTATTTTTCTTTTACGTAATTAATACAATACAAAAATATTATTGTGCCAATATTTTATAGAAAGCCTTATAATATTTTATTTGTGCAGTTATTCTTTAAGACTCTTGTTTACGTATAATTAGCGTGGAAAATATCATATAGGCTATGCTAAATACAGACTAATACATATGGTAATAATTTTTAAAAATAAATTAAAAGAAAAAGAAAGACCATGTGATTTGAAGAAATACAAAATCATCAATGATAATAGGCTATATAGTTATTATTTACGCCATAATTGCACATGCTTTATTGTTGTTTTGTAATGTAAGTTGCCAATAAATGCTTTAAGTGATGCTATTTGGTTTCGCAGGGGATACAAGATGTGAGGAAGCAAAATGAAGTGTTTAGAGGCAATAACGTGAAGAAAATACCTACTCAAGAAGTACCCGAACACAAAAGAGCAAAAAGAGAAGGAACGCGGAGACTGAAGGCCAAACAGTGCTCCCCGCGGTTGCCGCTGCGGTTGGAGGCAGAGTGAGCCGCGGCCGCGGCGGCCTGTTCCAAACCCAGAAATTCGAGGGATCAAAGTGTAAATTCGGGAAAACTTTTTGTAAAACCCTTATAAGGTGTAGAAACTTGCCCAAGATGGGGCGCTTGATTTGGAGATTATTTTTACACAAGTGTGAGAGATCACCCAAAAACATCATAGTTCTTTATCTCTTCTTTTGCTTGCAATTTTCCATGATGAATATTTTCGTAGTTTATCTTTACGTTTTTATGAGTAGCTAAATACTTTAGTCTAAGGTTTTGATGGAACCTATTGAAGGATGAACTTCTTGATTATGTTAATATAGTTTGCCAGTTAATCTCTATTTGTTCAACTACGTGTTTGTTGTAGTTAATTGACAGGATCCTCAATTAGTTGTGCCTATTTAGTATGCATAACTCGGGAGAGAGTGCATATTTAGGTAATTGTTGAACAACACCACTCCCAAAGTATAATTGGTTCTATATAAAACATAACCGGAAGGGATTCCACCAATAGGGAAAATTACTACCTTAGAACCTTCTCATTATTGTTTACAACCCAAGCATATTTAGCTTACAGTTGTTTATTTATTTTCAATCTTAGTTATTAGAGATACCATCAACTATTTTTTACAACGTTTGGGAAAGTTGATTCTAAATAATTTAGTAAGTCCGACAAAAGTAATTGATAGGTTAATTCTCTGTGGATTCGACTCTGGGCTTAAATACTCGGGTTATATTTGCAACGTCCGCTTAGTCCTTTTTATAAGGCATAGTTGGGCGTGATCAAAGTTTAGCGTTGTTGCTGGGGAATTAACGGTGTTATCAATTACAATTGAAAGAAGTACAAAAATTCTTAGTGTAGTCAGTTTTCTCCATACCTAATTTTTACATTGAAATTTTAACGTTTGTTGACTTGGTTGCACTGGTGCATGCCTAGAAACTCATCGAGATCTGGTGAAGTATTAGAAGCATTATCAGATACCGAGAAAGTTTTCAAGGATTTGAATCAGGCCAACCGAAAAAGCAAATAACAACCAACAACTGCACAATTCGAAACAATCATGGGAGATAACCAGGAAAATCCAGGAGTTCCAATAGTGCCAGAGGCTGCTCTCTATGACTGGGCACAACCCACAGCTGAGAATCTATCCACAACGATAGTAGTCCCGAGCGATAGTAGTCCCGCAGATACAGGCTGAGTCATTCCAAATCACAAATAACATGTTGCACTTGTTGCAGAATAAGGGAATATTTTCGGGGTCACAAGTTGAAGATCCTCAACAACACTTGAAGAATTTTTTGTCTATCTAAAAAACCCAAAGGCAACCCAATGTAACTCCGGAAGCAATCAAGTTGTTATTGTTTCCATTCTCAGTGACAGGAGCTGCCCAAACCTGGCTGAATTCACTCCCCATAAATTTTATAGCAACGTAGGATGAACTAGTCAAGCAATTCCACAACAAGTTCCACCCACCCAACAAGACTGCTCAACAAATTGATGATATTTTGAGCTTTAAACAGAGACCGATGGAAACTTTGCATGAAACATGGGAGCGTTTTAAAGGGATGTTGGTCATATGTCCACACTATGGTGTTCCAGATCTAATGTTGGGGCAGCGGTTCTACATGGGATTGTCAGATAGCGTAAAGAACATTGTTGATGCTTCAGCTGGTGGGCCATTCTTGAGCAAAACATGGAGAGAGGGAAAGAGTCTGCTTGACAAGATGGCACAAAATTCGGGATGGATAACCAGAAATGCACCTATCACTCCAGTGGTGCACTCAGTGCCTTTAGATCCATCCAATTCTATGGCTGAAAATATGGCTACCTTATTAACACAGATGAGCATACTCACCAAAAAGGTGGAAGAGTCATGGCAGAAACAGTAGGTACATATTGTTGATACTACTAATGGGTTCTTGTGCACATCTTGCATTAGTCAGCCAGCTGGTAACCAGTGGAATACAGAACACGATCATCATCACTACCCTGAAGACATGAACTATGTGTCTAATTATGGAGGCTAGAGACAGGGTGGTCAGAATTAGGGTCAACAGAATCAGCAGTACAGGCCAGTACAACCACAGTTCAATACTGGGAATATGGGAGGTATGAGACCCCCAACAATATGGCACTTTACCCATGACCACAGGGATACAATAATCAAAATCAGCAGCAGGGATATCACCCAACTCAGCAACAGCATGGTGGAAGGCAGGAAGATGGGTTTGCTAGACTTGAAGTAATGATGCAACAGGTTATTGGGTCTAATGCAAAAATTAATGAGAGAGTCTATGCACATGATGCAGCAATCAAAAATATAGAGGTACAGGTGGGCCAGATTTCGATGTCTCTGAACAATCGTCCTCACGGGACACTACCTGCAGACACCCAGATAAATCCAAAAGACCAGGTACCGAAGCAACTGATGGCAGTGAGTCTACGTAATGGCAGAGGTTTAGATGTAGAGCAAGAAAGGGCTCGAGAAGCTAGACATGCTGAGACACTCATACCAGTGCCCATCGAGCTGGATGAATCAATGAAACTGACAGAGGTAACAGTCCAGCCTGCTCAAGAAGAAAAAACATTCAGAATGAGACCGAGAAAGAAGATGAAACAGTCCAGGACCGGTAGTTGATATAGCAGCTGATAAAGATCAGTCCCAATTGATTGGGAAGAAGAGACCTCCTGCACCCTTCCCCAGAGGCTGGCTAAATACAAAAAGGAGGAGCAATACAAGAAGTTCTTTGACATGCTAAAGCAAATCCAGGTAAATATACCATTGATTGAAGCTTTGAAGGAGATGCATGGGTATGCAAAAATGATGAAGGACTTGATGTCCCGAAAGTTTGATTTCCAAGACTTGACCACAGTTAATCTTACTCAGACCTGTAGTGGTGACTAGACCAATTACGAAAAAGATGTCTGATCCAAGGAGCTTTACAATTCCATGCACTATTGGTAATTTTGCTTTTGCTAAGGCACTGTGTGATCTAGGGGTCAGCATCAATCTTATGCCCCTAGCAATTTATAAGAGGTTGGGCATTGGAAGAGCTAGACCCACTTCTATGTTGTTGCAGCTGGCTGACAGGACTATGAAATGACCCTCTGGAATACTAGACGATATGCTGATTCAGGTAGGGAAACTTGCGTTCCCTACAAATTTTGTGATCCTAGACTGCAAGGTGGATGAAGAGATTCCTATAATTTTGGGAAGACCATTCCTGGCCGTGGGGAGAGCTCTAATTGATTGTGAGACTGGGGAGCTCAAGATGAGACTGAATGATGAAGAAATAACATTCAATGTGCATAAATCCATGAGGCGACCAAGTGAATTCGCCAATTGCTCTCTTATTGATGTCGTGGATGTAATTGTAGAGACTGGTGATGAAAAGTTGACTATTGAGGACCCCCTTGCTGCATGTCTATTGAATGTGGATGAGGTAAATGGAGAGGATATGGCGGAATGGGTGTTGGCATTAGAGGGTAGAGGGTTCTGGGATAGAACCCTAGAGTTTGAGCCCTTGCACTTGGAAAATCGAGAAACTCCTCCAGCCAAGCCATCCATCGAAGAACCACCAAAGCTGGAATTAAAGCCATTGCCCGCCCATCTCAGGTATGAATTTCTGGGACCTAACTCTGCATTACCTGTTATTATCTCATCTAGTTTGTTAGATGTGCAAGCTCAACAACTATTGCAGTTACTTAAGAAGTGCAAGACTGCCATTGGGTGGGCCATGGCAGACATAAAGGGGATCAGCCCCGCCTACTGTGTGCATAAAATCTACTAGAAGAGGGACACAAACCTTCCAGGAAACACCAAAGAAGGTTGAACCCCAATATAAAGGAAGCGGTAAAGAAAGAAGTAATCAAGTGGTTAGATGCGGGAATCATTTTCCCAATCTCTGACAGCAGCTGGGTTAGCCCAGTTCAATGTGTTCCTAAAAAGGGAGGCATGATGGTAGTTAAGAATGATAACAATGAATTGATCTCTACAAGAACCGTCACGGGCTGGAGAATTTGCATGGACTATCGAAAGTTAAATCTAGCCACCCGGAAAGACCACTTCCCACTTCCCTTCATTGATCAGATGCTAGACAAATTGGTAGGGAGGTCACACTTTTGTTTCCTGGATGGGTACTCAGGTTACAATCAGATCTCCATTGCACCGGAGGATAGAGACAAGACCTCTTTCACTTGCCCGTATGGCATTTATGCCTTTCGGAGGATGCCCTTTGGCCTATGCAACGCAACTGCCACATTCCAACGGTGCATGATGGCTATATTCACTGACATGGTAGAGGACATAATGGAGGTGTTCATGGATGACTTCTCAGTGGTGGGGAACTCATTTGAAGAGTGCCTGATAAATTTGACTCGTGTGTTGAAATGGTGTATCGAGACTAACCTGGTTCTGATTGGGAGAAGTGCCACTTTATGGTACAAGAGAGCATAGTCTTGGGACACCGGGTGTCAAGCAAAGGAATTGAGGTAGATCGTGCTAAGGTAGATGTGATAGCAAAGCTACCCCCCTCCAACTTCAGTCAAAGAAATCAGAAGCTTCCTCGGGCATGCCGGTTTCTATCGGCGATTCGTAAAAGACTTCTAAAAAATTGCCAACCCTCTCTGTAAGTTGTTAGAAAAAGATCACCCTTTATTATTTTCTGATAATTGCAGTGTAGCATTCAAGGAGCTGAAAAAGAGGTTGTTCACAGCACCTATCATAGTTGCCCCCGACTGGGAGCAACCGTTCTAACTCATGTGTGATGCTAGTGACTACGCAGTGGGAGCAATGATGGGACAGCGGAAAGACAAGCTGATGCATCCAATATACTAAGCTAGTAGAACGCTGAGTGGAGCCTAGCTGAACTACACTGTGACTGAGAAGGAGATGTTGGCTGTGGTGTTTGCTTTTGACAAGTTCCGATCATATCTGATTGGTTCCAAGGTAATTGTATATACTGACCACGCAGCTCTCAGGTACCTAATTGAGAAGAAGGAGTCTAAGTCGTGCCTGATTTGTTGGGTGCTGCTGTTGTAAGAATTTGACCTCAAAATTCGTGACCGTAAGGGCACAGAAAATCAAGTTGCTGATCATCTATCACGACTTGAAGGAGCTAAAAAATCAGTCGAGGTCGAAGAGATCCTGGAAACCTTTCTAGACGAGCAGTTACTCGCTACCAATATTGAGGAAGTGCCATGGTATGCAGACTTTGCTAATTACCTGGACAGTGGTATAGTTCCTCATGACCTTTCATCTGTCCAAAAAAAAAGTTTTATCGTGATGGCCGCATGTATTATTGGGATGAGCCTTATCTTTTTAGAATATGTGTTGACAATATGATCCGGAGGTGTATCCCCGAGATAGAACAATCTTCTATTTTGCAGGCTTGACACGCATCGGCATATGGATGACATTTTGGAGGGGTCAGGACAGCTCCGAAAGTGCTTGAGGCCGGATTCTTTTGGCCAACAGTGTTTAAAGATGTGCACCTATGGGTGAAGGGCTACCATGAATGTCAGCAGACTGGGAACATTTCCCGTCGCCACGAGATGCGCATGAACCCGATTCAAGAGGTGGAAGTGTTTGATGTCTGGGGGATTGACTTCATGGGTCCCTTCGTCAGCTCCTTTGGCAATAAATACATACTTGTTGCTGTGGATTACGTGTCCAAGTGGGTAGAAGCTACTGCGTTTCCCACTAATGATGCAAGAGTGGTGGTGGGATTTTTGAAAAAGAACATATTCACCCGCTTCGGGACACCAGAGCGATTATCAGTGATGGAGTCACTTCTGTAATAGAGTCTTCGAAAAGTTTCTTGCAAAGTATGATGTACGCCACAAGGTGGCTACCCCGTATCACCCGCAAACTAGTGGGCAGGTTGAGGTGTCCAATAGAGAGGTAAAGCATGTGTTAACCAAGACTGTAAACGCCACAAGAACTGATTGGGCGAGAAAGCTAGATGATGCACTCTAGGCCTACAGAACTGTGTTTAAAACACCAATTGGTATGTCACCGTATAAGTTGGTGTTTGGAAAGGCATGTCACCTGCCAGTGGAACTTGAACATAAAGCGTGGTGGGCATTGAAGTAGCTGAACTTAGATATTGAGACTACAGGCACAACTAGAATCACTGAGTTGCATGAGCTTGACGAGTTTAGACATCTTGCTTTTGAGAGCACAAGATTGTACAAGGAAAGAATGAAGAGGTTACATGACCAGAACATTGTTGAGTGACATTTCAAACCCGGGGACATGGTATTGCTCTATAACTCAAGATTAAGGTTGTTCCCTGGTAAGCTTAAGTTGTGACGACCCAAAGGTTCATCACCGTACTTCTTGCTTTCTTCGCACTTCCGAGGCCTTGAAAAACTCACTTTTAGTTGCCGACTTGCATGCGCAGTCCGGGCGCGAAGCCGGAAAGTTTTTATGTTAAAATATGTGAATTATGTGAAAAATTTGAAGAATTTTGATATTTATATTGATACAGTTGACTTTGGTCAATATTTTTGGTAAACGGACCCGGACCCATGATGTGATGGTCCCGGGAGGTCCGTAGAAAATATGGGACTCAGGCATGTGCCCGGAGTCGAAATCCAAGGTCCAGAACCTGGGTAAAAGAATTTTTCTGTTAAATTATTTTCTGAAAATTTTAAGGAAAATAGAAATGAAAATGAGTTAGAAAATATAGGTATCGGGCTCGTATTTTGGTTCCGACGCCCGGTACAGGTCTTAAATATGCGTTAAGCGCTTTCAGTGAAATTTGGTCGAAATCGGACGTCGTTTGACGTGTTTTGGACTAAGAATGGGAAATTTGAAGTTTATGGAAGTTGAAAGAAGAATTATGTGTTTTGAGGCTTTATTCCATGTAAATGATGTTATTTTGGCGATTTGATCGCGCGAGCAAGTCCGTAGAATGTTTTTGAGGTTGTGTGCATGTTTGGTTTGGAGCCCCGAGGGCTCAGGTGAGTTTTTAGTAGGTCCCGAGGGGTCTTAGACTTAAAAGAAATCAAATGTTGCAGGTCCAAGTCCAGCACGGCCGCGGTCATTTCCGCGCAGTCCGTGCTGGAAGCTGCTCGATCGAGATGCATTTCTACACGGTCTGCGTGGCCATGTTCAGAGGGGTCCTCAGCCTTGGTTTGATCAGCGCGGACGCGCACCAAGTTCGTGCGGTCCGCGCTGGGAGATTCAGAAAAGGCCCCAGGTACGAGACCACCAGCGCGGCCGCGTACCAGAATCATGCGGTCCGCGCTGGGTAGGTTCAGAGAGTCGTTTTCCCCCCTTCCTTGGCGCGGCCGCGGGACATTTTTGTGCGGTCCGCACCGAGCCTTCAGTGAAGCATATAAATCCGAGATTCTCAGTCATTTTACACTTTTCAAAACCCAAAACATAAGAGGCGATTTTCCAAACTATTCTTCTTCTTCAAAACGATTGGTAAGTGATTTCTAACTTGTTTTCTTTACCCTTATCATCATTAAACGTAATTTCAACTTCAAAATAAAGATTTTAATGGGGGAATTTGGGAACTTGGGGTAGGACCTAGGGTTTCTAAAATTGGGGGTTTTGGACCTCAAGTTGGGGTCCGATTCCAAAATAAATTGTATAGTTGAATTCCTGGGGGAATGGGTAACCGGGTTTTGGTTCGAACCTCGGGTTTCGACCACGTGGGCCCGGGAAAATTTTGGGAATTTTTGAGTAAAACTTTGGGAAAATCATTTTATGCATTCAAGTTGATTTAACTAGCATTTGTTGATACATTTGAGTAATTTGTGACTAGATTCGAGCGGCTTTGTGGTGAATTTGAGGGGCAAAGCTATTCTAGAGGCGTGAGTTAAGTCGGAGCTTTTGAGGTAAGTGTTTGTTCTAACTTTGGCTTGAGGGAATAGGATTAGGATATTAATTGTTACTTGCTATGTGAAGTCAGTGTATAGGCATGGTGATAGTTATTTATGCACCTGAGTCTAGTATGACCGCAAGTCTTAATTGTGATTGATTCGAATTTCGTGATGCACCTCCTTGATTAATTGATAAGCCTAATATAACGTGAATAGCTGAGAAAGGTTTGTGATTTGGTTTGTAATTTGGAGCATTGGCTCGGACTAGAAGTTTATACTCGGGAAATACGTAACTAAGAGAGGAAGGGTTGTGATTATTCCCTTACCGGGATTAAAGTATTTATTGTATTCTCCCTTGTCGGGACGTAAGTAATTATTGTATTCCCCCTTGCCGGGATGTTTGAACTGATAATTGAATTCCCTTGCCGGGACATAAGTAATTATTGAATTAATCCCTTGCCGGGATGGTTTGAGTATATTGAATTCCCTTGCCGGGATGTAAGTAATTATTGTATTCTACCTTGCCGGGATGTTTGAATGGATAATTGAATTCCCTTGCCGGGACTTTCTATTGATTGTTGTTACTCCCCTCGCACTTGAGTTGCGGTCGTTGTCTGGGCGAGTTCTTGATATTAAATGTTGA
>MU703320.1:52719-67437 GCA_026770625.1 Nicotiana glauca
ATATATATATATATATATATATATATATATATATATATATATATATATATATAAGCAAGATAAAAATAATAGTAATAATAATAATTTAATTCTATAATTAGCGTGTTTTGAAACTTTTATAAATTTAAGGAGTGTTACAAAGTCGGAAAAAAAGTTCGTGGGCTGGTTGAGAGCTCTAGGTCGCGCCTGCCACGTGAACCCAGACACAGTTTCATATCAAGAGTGACCCTTCAGGGAAGTTCCTTTACCTCACTGTTTTTTTTTTATTGTTAAGCCATGGGGACATGTCTTATTTTTAAGTGCGGGGTGGGGGAACTTCGTTGTATGTTGTACTTGTGAATATTATCCGTTAGTTGCTTTGTGTTTTGTGTTAGTTGGCTTTAGGAATGGAGTAGCAGTTGTTTTGTTTTAAGAAGTTACAATAGAAGCAACTTGTCCCGACGATGGATCTCTTTCGGCGGGGTTCTTGAGGGATTAAGTCGAGAAAAAAAATTGGAAATAGAAAGATTCTTCCTAATGACGGATTCTTTAGATAATTTTCTTGAGGAAAGCTAGTCTACAGAAAATACCAAAAAGATTTTTTTTAGGTAGTGTAGTAACTCCTCCTTGGTTTTTCTTTGGACCACAGTTCTTTTTCAAGGGTTTAACTTGAACTGGGTATAGGTAGATTTTGTTTTTGTTTTTCTTGTTTTAGTATAGGATTAATAGAAAACGAGTTAAATTGAAGAAGGAAAACCCGTAGCGTTCTTACACCTGAACAAAATAGACGCTAGAGTGTAGCGCTTAGCTTCAAGGGTTGAATCTAATTAAGTGCCTTAAAAATTGGACGTTTGTACCTAACTTGAATACTCAAAGAAAATGTCTTGATAAACTAATCCAGAGTGAATCATGTGCTATGTGTGTGAGTGTTTCTGTATTTCATGTTGTATATTTGATGCTTAGAACTTGCCCTGTGTGTTTGCAAAGCGAAATAGTAGCTTCATTCAGTCTTAGAAATGATATAGGCATTTCTTTGTTGAACCAGATATGTGTGTGTGACCCACCTAATTGTTATATACCGTAGCTAACCCCTTTGAGCCTATAATCCTTTTTTCTTTGGCAACTACATTACAAGCCTTACCCATATTTTTGAATTAACTATCTATTTGAACCTTTTCACGTCTCATGAGCACTTGAATTGTTATGAATTTGGTAAAAGTTAAAGTGTGGGGTGATTGGTTTGGCTTTTGAGTGGAACTAATTGAATAAGGAGAAAAGTGCACTGTTTTGAAAAAGGAAGAGCCACTTGAATTGGAAAAAAAAATTCCTTGATAAGTGGTGGCTCTTGACGTAAATGTGCTTAAAGAAGAAAATGGTAAATTACATTGATGTGAAGGTGGAATTTTGGTTTGACAGAAGTATATGGTTTGAATGTTAAAAAAATGTAAGTATTAAAGTGCTTAGGGAGGTGTAGCCACTCTTACATCTAAGTGTATCCTACCCGTCTCATAGCCTACATTACAACCAAATAAAAGTCCTAATTGATCTAAGATTGAATGAGCTCGATTAGTCGAGTACTACACCAAGGGCAAGCTTATGGTGTATCTTTGTGGCATGTGAATGTTCTTTGGAAAGTGAGCGAATTCTGTCTATTTGAGTTCCTAATTGCTATCACTATCATTATAAATATGGAACTATTCTCTTGTGTGATGTGAGGGCATGTGATTCACAAAGGAAAGGTGCATCTTGACTATTGTGTATAGTGGTTTGAGTAAGTGCAAATGTTGCAGGGTACGAAAAACTTGATTCTTGAGGTAAAAGTTGCTCACTACTAGGTGTAACTCTTGTAAAATGTTCATGGTGTGAGTCGTTGAGGGAAAAGCATAGGGAATGAATTTTTATGGAGTGTGATGAATTGCTCGAGGACTAGCAATAATTTAAGTGTGGCGTGTTGATAATAGGCTACATAGTTGTTATTTACGCCATAATTGCTCATGCTTTGTTATTGTTTTGTAATGTAAGTTGCCAATAAATGCTTTAATTGATGCTATTTGGTTTCGCAGAGGATACAAGATGTGAGGAAGCAAAATGAAGTGTTTAGAGGCAGTAACGTGAAGAAAATACCCACTCAAGAAGTATCCGAACACAAAAAAGCAAAAAGAGAAGGAACGCGGAGACTGAAGCCCAAACAGTGCTCCCCGCGGTTGCCACCGCGGTCCGCGCCACGGTTGGAGGCAGAGTGCGCCGCGGTCAGCACCGCGGCGGCCTGTTCCAAACCCAAAAATTCGAGGGGTCAAAGTGTAAATTCGGAAAAACTTTTTGTAAAACCCTTATAAGGTGTAGAAACTCGCCCAAGACAGGAGGCTTGGTTTGGAGATTATTTTTGCAAGATACACAAGTGTGCAAGGTCACCCAAAAATATCATAGTTCTTTATCTCTTCTTTTGCTTGCAATTTTCCATGATGAATATTTTCGTAGTTTATCTTTACGTTGTTATGGATAGCTAAAAATACTTTAGTCTAAGGTTTTGATGGAACCTATTGAAGGATGAACTTCTTGATTATGTTAATATAGTTTGCCAGTAAATCTCTATTTGTTCAATTACGTGTTTGTTGTAGTTAATTGATAGGATCCTCAATTAGCTGTGCCTATTTAGTGTGCATAACTCGGGAGAGAGTGCATATTTAGGTAATTATTAAACAATACCACCCCCAAAGTATAAGAGAAATCTACAACTGCGGGTTTAAAGGCGGGATTAGGGATAATGAAGCCTTGGGTGTAATCTAAAGTGAGCTGTAATAAACAAAGTCAGTTAGCGTAACTCGGGAGAGTGCGTCTAGTAAATTATCGCGATTACTCGGGAGAGATTTACGGTAAAAAGAGTGCTCATGATTGATAAAGATATTTTGGTGAATCTATATGAAACATAACTGGAAGGGATTTCATCAATAGGGGAAATCACTACCTTTGAACCTTCTCATTATTGTTTACAACCCAAGCATATTTAGCTTACAGCTGTTTATTTATTTTCAATCTTAGTTATTAGAGATACCATCAACTATTATTTACAACGTTGGGAGAAGTTGATTCTAAAGAATTTAGTAAGTCCGACAAAAGTAATTGATAGGTTAATTCTCTGTGGATTCGACTCTGGGCTTAAATACTCAGGTTATATTTGCAACGTCCGCTTAGTCTTTTTTATAAGGCATAGTTGGGCGTGATCAATCAACGATGCACATGGATTAAATTATTATATTAGGAACTTACATTGTACTACAATGAGAGTCAACCTACCAAAGGGAAAGAAAGAAGACAACCGACTGTGAAACTCTAACGATTAAATACAGCAGATATAGCATTTGAGAAATGAGAATAATGACTATTACTTTATTCTTTATGTTAATAGGAAGACGTTGGATGGTTTGAGTATAAATAATATGATTTTTGTAAGAATTTGGAAGGTATAATTTATGTACTCTAGTTTTGAAAAGTCACCCAACGTTTTCTATTCTTTTACGAAAGGCAACACGTTTGAAAACAAAGTAAACAATAGGCATCTGTTAGATAGAAATCAGTTTGAACACTAGCTACTAACACGAAGGATCACACCTTTTCAAATAAATTTAGCATTTTGTGCAATTTTTTATTTATATGTAAGATACTTAAATTATTTAAAAGGGTATTTTGGTAATTTAACTTTTGACTTAAGGGCTTTCCACTTTTAATATAACTAGTTTCTTAATACGTGCGATGCACGTGTTATTCCATACAAGCCATAAGAAATTTTTTAAATATTACAGCAAAATTTCAAAAGGAAAAAATACAGGCTAAAATTAATAAATAGTTTTAAAGATGTTGCGTTGAACTCAAATTGACTGGATTACTCTTCAAAGATCAATAATTATATTTAGTTAGACAAGTGTATTATATTATTAATTTTGTTGTTTTGAATTACAAATGTATAATATGACTGTATATGTCACCTAATATTTCTTTGTAGATATTATTGAAAATATTCAATTTATTTTTATTCGTTTACCCTTATGTGCATATACCTGAAAAGTTTTCTCACTCCTCACTATAACTATGTGATCAATAGTTAATAAGGATAGTTTAGTCATATAACTAGATATTTTTTGTATAGGATTTAATATTTTATTAATGGGCGTGCTAAAAAAAAACTGGACCGAACGGAATGATATAGATAGATATAAATTGAATAATAAAAGATCAATACGATCCGGCGAAAATATTGAATGCTTTGAAAACTGCAAAAGGCACAGACAAATATATTGAATGCGAAGCGTCTGTCCAATTACATTTCCGTTATGTAGAATAAACATAAAATTTGAAGGGAGGTTTAAGCAAACTCTTATTGCTAGGAGTGTTTATGGTTCGGTTTGGATCGATTTTTTCCTAAAAAGAAACCAAATCAAATAAGTCAATTTTTCAAATATTAGAACCAAACTAAACCAATTAAGTCAGTTTTTTCTCGATTCGGTTTATGTCGGATTTTTGTCAGTTTTTCGATTTTTCGATTACTTGTCAGGTTTTTTTTTAAATATAAGACATACACTACCAAACACATATTTTGGCGATCACATTTTCAACGTAACACTATCAAATCAATTGTCCTTTGAGAAATCTATTATTTATCAAGATATATTAATGATAATTGAATCAAATAGTAATGAATAATTTAAGGACTTAACTAAAAATATATTATTTTTAACACGAAATGGATTCTTACACTTAATAAACAAAAGAAAACTACCAATCAAACTAGAATATAAAGGTAAAGAACTATATTAAAAGTGCAAACTATTAACATTTACCATAATAATTTTGGAACTTTGTATAAAAATATACATACATATAGATATAATAATAAATTTGAAATAGCTATTCCTATAGTCGGTTTTGTTCGATTTTTTTCAGTTTTTTCTTGATTAAAACTAAAACCAAACCAAATTTAATCCGTTTTTAAAATTCAAAACTAAAACCAAATCAAACCAAACCAAACCAAAAAGTATTGATTTTTTTGATCGGTTTGGTTTGATTTTCGGTTTTGTTCGATTTTTCGGGTTTTTATGAACACCGGGGATTAACTTAAAAAAGAGAGCAATACTTTACTCAAAGATAGAGAAAAGCTCTCACAATGATACATTAAAAAGAAAGACTTCAAAAGACGCACAAGATATTTACTAGTAGTACCCGTAACCAAGGAAAAAATTATAATTCTAAACCAAACATGAGTCGACACAATATGGCACGGTATTGGATATCAACTACTGATGCATTTACTGTGATTTTTCACCTAAATCTTTCCACAACTACATGAAGTAGATTTTGGAAACCAGATCACCAACGAAAAAGAGCACTGTGAAAAGGAAGATGATTTAGGAAGTGCTACAAGTAAAAAAACATGTTATTTGTTAGACCTCGTTTTCCACCTGGGCAGTACGAAAATATACTAAAGCTGAATAATTTAAATCACTGGTCAAATTATGGGCATAACACCCAAGGGCGAAGCCATGTTGGCCCAAGAGTGGTCAACTTCGCCGAAAAATTATATTACATATAATGTAAAATGTTACTTGTTATTGATTGAAAATAGACTTTTGAACACCCTTGCATAGTCCACTGGCAAAGGGTGTTTTTGAACACCCTTATTGAATTTCCTGCGCCACTGATAACACCACAGTTTCGAACCTTTCTTCGTCTCAGGAAAAGCACAAGTTAAAAATGGAAAAAATAAATTTCGCATTTAGGAATTGAAGGCTATAGGCCATGATAGCCATTGACTAACTATTAACTAAGCAATACCATGAATTACTGATTACTGCAAGTAATAATATTTCATCAACTTTCTATGCCAGACATGATCTCCATAATTCATTTAATACCACTTCGTTACAAGGTACACAACAATACTAATATTTCTGTCTCAATTCAACATCCACTACATCGACAGACTTAAATTCCAAACGCACCCCGCCACACACCCACCCCACCCCGCCAGAGAAAAAAGAGTAGTCTTTCGGCAGAAAAGGGTCACATTAGCAAAATTTTCCACTAATTGCACAATGTCTCAAATTGAGAATCACGAGAGAACACGTCTTTTGTTTTCCTTTGGAATCATTATCTAGACAATCTAGTACAAACATTTGAAAGCCCAAAAACAGAGTTAGCAAAGACTATAGAACTCAAGATCACCTCAACTGAATGGACAAAAAGATTTTGGACGATGTGAGAAAGCGAGAGAGAAGGAAGAACCAAAGGAATAATGCTAGAAAAGGCCTCGATAGCCATCATATACGAGCAACATAGGAATTGGCCTGAGTCACATATCTCACCCACCGATAAGGATTATATGCTTTTGACTTCTTTGCAATTTGTAAATATTTCACCTGCACCAAACATCCAGATATCAGGTTAGATATATATAAAAAAATTAACAGACCCCAATCCATCACTTGTGGAGAAGAGATAATTGTTACACCCCATATCTTCATACGAAAGAGTATTCATAAGTCAAATTGATGTAAGCTCAGAAATAAGATCATCTTTGAGAGTACATAAAGTAAGTTAATCATGTTACCTTGGAGATAACAAATCTTTAAGATCATGGATAACAAGTATCAAGATGGTTGGAAGGTGCGTAGAAGCTAAACGAATTGAAGAAAATAAATTTAGTCGAAAATCGACAAGTTGGGAATATTATAACATGTACTTTTGGGGTAAAACTAAGGTTCATAACATTATAAGCAGGTTGTGTTATGAGTTATGATAGTCGTATTATAGTCGTATGTTATGTTTTGAAGTCAAGCGAGTTGTGGAACAAAAGTTGGCAAAGGTATGATCTACCTACCAAATTGAAGATTTACGTGTCTAGTTTCTAACACATTAAACCGTTTGTCAATATGACATTAGAGTAAAGAGATATTTGAGTTTTTGCGAGACTGCGCAGACTTCCCAGGTGACAAGTAGGTGTGTCACCTACTTGCTTAAACGAAAGGACGAAACATGCCCAAAAAGGAGCTAGTTTGGGTCAGCCAAAGAGCCCATTTAAGAGCTTATCTTTTGCAATATGACACTCAATTATATAACACAATAACCAGACCTAAACCCCTGCAAACATCCTCCCAAAAATTGCCCACAAACCCTAATTGATTTTCTCTCCTTTTTAAGTTCTAATTGGAGGTAAAACCTAGAGTTTGAAGAAACAAGATAGGAGATGAGTTATTCGACAAATAAGGAATATTTACTGCTCCCTTTCATCCATTTTTTCTGCTAAAGATGTGTGGAAAGTCCTTCTATAATTGTAAGAACTCACTGGACGGTGATCGGAAGTCGTGAGTTCGAGTTATTCACTTGTAGCGGACTGTTTTGTGGACTATTTTGTGTTGTTGTTGGATTGCGTGTTTTACTACTGTTTTATGGAGTTTTGGAGGACGAAGGGTGTGGAGAAACATCATATAAATGCAGGGTGGAGGGTTGGTCATTCATCGTAACAAATTCGGGCTATTTGATATTACTACGGTGGTTGTTTTGTGTATGAAGAGATTGGGGTGTGTTGGGCTGTTTTGTAGTCTTTTGTGGTGTATATAAGGTTGGAAAATAATGTATATATGTTGATATTATTGTGTTCTTGTGTTATTGGTGTTATCTTGAATTTGGAGGAAGGATTACAGGGGAGATATTGCCTGTTTTTATACAAAATAAGTTTGTCGTTCGTTGTACGATAGTTGTACCCTTCGTAACTTAATGATAGTATTATTATTGTTGTTGTAGATTAAGGTTCGAAGAGGCGAGTTCAACTTGGTGATTGGAAAGATTGTGATAAAGTATTGAACTTGGTGATTGGAAAGATTGTGATAAAGTATGTTAAGGCTAAACCTTTCCTTCGTTTTGGCATGATCCAGTAACTACAGATCTTTGATAACGAGATATAAAGACAAGTTTATATTCCTGAATTCTAGTCTCATAAGTTACAGCATTCTCCCTTATCGGGACTTCATATTCAGTTTAGTTTTGTCTTCTTTCAGCCAAGAGAGCAGAGTCTATATATATAGAGTATTATAGTATTTTCACCACCATCGAGCTATAATTGATGGCAAGGCCCTATTGGGCAACCTCTGATCAGATGGTAAGTTATATACCGAGTGTACTGTGGCCGAGCGCCTATGAGCGAGCCCAGAATGGCCGAGATACAGAGCCTAGTATGGTCGAGCACCTATGAGCGAGCCTAATACGGCAGAACAGTTACACATATCGAGCTTTATAAGGTCGGACATCTATTTTACTTACTATATTGAGAGTTGAGTCAGTATCAGCGGTTAAGCATATATTCAGATTATCTTTGACTCCCAGTTACAAGTTATTATATTATCAGTTCAGTTTCAGCTTTCAGTTATTTTGTTGCCTTACATACTCGGTACATTATTTCGTACTGAAGTCCCTTTTGCCGGGGACGCTGCATTTCATGCCTGCAGGTCCTAATTGAGAGTTGGATAGACCCTCCAAGCATACAGAGTAAAACATCAGCTTGGTTGGTAAGCTCCACTTCCTCGGAGGTACCAGGTCTAGACCTTGGAGTCCATTTTATATATACAGGTTTGATGGGTAGGTCGAGGACCTGTCCCGACCATGGTACAATTCAGTTATGTCTAGAGGCTTGTAGACGAGTTCTGTATATTTTGTATATCAGTAGATGTTCATGCTGGATTTGTCGGCCGGCACAGTTATATATATCAGCTTTTGGGTATGTTTACCCCACATATGAGAGGTGTTATTTTTAGGCGATACAGAATATGGCCTCATCGGCCTAAGTTGAGGGTTACCCCTCTAGAGTTCACAGTTACAGCGTGGTACGCTCGGGCCGAGTATGGCGTCGGGTGCTGGCCACGCCTCTTCAGGTTTGGGGCGTGACAATAATATGCTCCATTTATTTGTTTTTATTTCTTGTGTAGGGCTATCTGCCTCATGTTTGGAAACATCTAAAGGTTTGGTTTTTATATCGGTTTGAGCTAGATGACATCGGCCGGCATGCAGTTCAACACATTACATTAGATATTGAAGATATGTTCCTCACTCCCTATCCCAAATCATTCTCTTCCCCTTTAGACAAGCCTTCCAACCTTAATTATCACGGAGGGCAGCCTGACAAATGAAGTTATTGAACATATGTCCCTCATTCCATATCCCCAATCATCCGCTTCCCCTTAGACAAGCTTTCCAACCTTAATTATCACAAAGTAAAACCTGACAAACGATCTCTATCACGGCCTCTCTCTCGAACAAACCTTATTTAATGTGGCTACGTCACTCATCTCTCCAGCTCAAATCTCAATTCTTTCAAAATGGATATCACACCTCTGCTTAAGAGATGAGGTAAGCTAAATTGATGAAACAAATACTTTGAGGAAATTTTCATGCAGCTCCACCTCTGCTGTCTCTCAATTAGCTGTTGTCCAAAAGGATATCCTTCTAACAATTCCTTGTCCAGAGACACTATCAATGATTTATTTCATTTAATGTAATCCTTTTACTAGAACATAGGAGAAGAGAAAAAGATCAAAAAAAAAAACCTTCGCATAAACCAAAACAAAATTCGAGTTGGTATATAAACAAACAAATTTAACACTTCTCCTAGTGAGATGCCGTTTTCTTGTAACTTATGACAAGAAATCTAACTGGATATCTGTTTACCTGAAGCCTTGAAGGATTATACATTGGGATAGTGAAGGTCATGCTCACTGGTCCAGCTTCTTTGGTGATATTTCCTGTATTAGGACCATCAGAGAATTACAAGAATCAAGTCATGATGTATCGAAGGGATGTTTGGTAACAGAACTGCAGGATACGGTACTGAAATAATAAACGAGATTGGCATCTTTCTTCTTCGTACCATGTGACTCTTGCGAAAATGTTAGCTTGGCACGTAACGTATGATCTGACCCACCGAGAACCTGTATCAAATTGAAGATCAGTGCTTAATTCAAAGAACTTTTAGATAACAAGTCTGCCTAGATTAGGTAAGAAGAATCGCTTGAGAATGATAGATATATTACCTTCTTCAAACTCCACTCAAGCCTCTTATTGGATTCCTTAAAATCAGTTGTTTGACCAACTGCTCCAGGTTCCAACTCAAAGCTTACTCTACAAAGTTGGTGAGGGTAGACAAGGTCAGTTACTTTGGTGCACCTTCAACATAATAAATACTCCAAAATCCAAATGACATCAACATTAGAGAGTACCAGAATGCCCAGTTGACAATGAGAATACCACAAAAAGAAATGCCAGCAAAAAAAAAAAGGCGAAGCCCATAAAGATGCTCCGGAGCAGAGGTTAAAGTGAAGACTACCTGCTTGTATATGTAGGCAGCGGCATTTGTACCAAGATTGTATTTGCAGTGATGTCTGAAGGAAATTCAGCACGGATCTTCAAGATGACTTCAGCCTAATAGAGCAAGAGAAGTCCCGGTTATCTACGTACTCGTAAAACTGACAATACAAAAAGAAAAAAGAAGTTACAGAAAGAGTGTACTATCACTCTATTCTTTGACACAACAAACATGCAGACCACCTAAACCACATCTTATTACAAGGAATTTTTGTTTTTTCAAATGGAAGGTAAACATTGTCTACCTTAAGTGATCCAGCTTCCTCAATCAAAGTATTAATGCGAAAGGGAGGCTTGAATTCCTGGGTTATCCGGTAATTCATGACAGGGAACTCACCATCAGGTGGAACCTATTAAAGCAGCATGATTTAGCATCAGATCTCACAGGGAAACAATAATCGATCACAAGAACATAATAATTGGTATATCAATAACATGCTTTCTCTGACATCACTCACCAGAGTCAGGGTCCTGTCCACATCAAAACTGTCAAGTTGCACAGATTCATGGAAATTGCAATCATCCAGTATTACTGCTCCAGAACCAGCCGAACCTCCATAATCTATTAGATTAAAATGTGATATCATCACTTCTCAGATCATACCAAATGCACCACATGGAGAAGTGGAATACAAGAAATAAATGCAATTCAGAAGCAACACAATTCTCAGATTGCAAGAAAATTAGTATGTGATGAATCATCATTATGCAGAAAAAGTGCAGGAGTCCATTTGTCACTAGAACATTAGATTACCATAAACTGATCTCCCACCGGCCCTTCCAATGCTCAGGTCCTCGTTTAGAGCTAATCTAATTTCTGGATTACCAGTAAGGTAGCTCTTCATTTGGATGGTCCCATCAATTTCAGAAGTCAATATATATCCCTGTATTCATCATAATGATAAGAAATACATACCAAAAGGACAGATAAACCACATATTTTACAAGTATAAAGAATATATTTTATTGGAATTGTACTTAACAAAAAATAATTTACAATAATCAAATGAGATTAAACCTTTTAAATAATCACAATCAGAAAAAGAATCTATTTGAGTTCCTGAGAGATGCTTGATTCACAAAAATCAGAATTAACTATCCCAATATCTTCTCATACGAAAACATTTCAGTTCAACCATTTAACACTTTTTCCTATGCATTTACTCCTAGTATTTTTCCCTTCAATGAGCAAATCAAAACATGTTTTAGCATCCCATGATGTTGCTGCAACAGGAGAGTAAAACAATTGAAGTTTCAGAATCAAAGTAGAAAACTCACACTTGAGCTGAAAGTAATGCTTATTTTTTCAATTATATCCACGAAAATTTCCTCCCTCTTTCTTCCCCCAGGTTCATTTGCCACAACAGATTTAGTAATTGCTGTCCCTGGCATTCTTTTGGTTCCTTGCTGCATTTAACAAGGTCAATGGCATAAACGAAGGTACAGCTATAAATCAAATGAAAATGAAGAAAATTTATATCTGGTCTGGTCCTTTAAGAACAACACTTCCAAGTTAGCATAAAATACCATGAACATGGCAGCAGGACCAAGGGGCGGCAGACGGCCAGCATCAACCATAATTGGCTCATTAAATATGTAAGACTTCAAGATTTCTGTCGATGTTGTTTGCACATAACCAAAATCCTATCACAAAAAGGAGAATACAAAGAAAATTTTAAGAATATAATATCTACTTCAAACAGATGATTCAGATAAATCTGGATTTCTGTGAGTGGATAATAATTCATAGACATCATCAAAAAAGTTAGGATAAGGTTGTTCAAGAGATAAATGCCTAATAGGGCCAAAGAAATCGAACCCTGCATAGTACCAGAAAGAAACATTCATTAAAGAAAAACTATAACTTTCACTGTTTTAGAAACTAGTCATACATTGTCATAGTTGCCTAAGTTTCTATGTCGCAATATATAAAATATTGTGTGAAGTTGAGGACAAACTTTATAAGATGTAAATATTTTAAAGAGTTTAGGTAGGAATTTATGATTGTTGTAGATATAATTAAAGGGTTGAGAAAAAATCTATGACAATACGGTGTGAACATCATGAAGAATTTTACAACAGTTATTGCAAAATTAAATTAATAAGAACAATAATTGTGTTGCTTTGATAATATTTTGAAACCCAGTGATTGTTTGCAAATAAAAAGATTTTTTTGTGAAGTCTTTTTAGATAGATTATTAAGTAGTTCTTAACTGTTCAAGCTTGTTCAAGAGATAAATGCCTAATAGGGCCAAAGAAATCGAACCCTGCATAGTACCCGAAAGAAACATTCATTAAAGAAAAACTATAACTTTCACTGTTTTAGAAACTAGTCATACATTGTCATAGTTGCCTAAGTTTCTATGTCGCAATATATAAAATATTGTGTGAAGTTGAGGACAAACTTTACAAGATGTAAATATTTTAAAGAGTTTAGGTAGCAATGTATGATTGTTGTAGATATAATTAAAGGGTTAAGAAAAAATCTATGACAATACGGTGTGAACATCATGAAGAACTTTACAACAATTATTGCAAAATTAAATTAATAAGAACAATAATTGTGTTGCTTTGATAATATTTTGAAACCCAGTGATTGTTTGCAAATAAAAAGATTTTTTTGTGAAGTCTTTTTAGATAGATTATTAAGTAGTTCTTAACTGTTCAAGCTTTACTTTTCACAAAAAAAAAAAGAATTCATTGGCATCAAATTTAAAAACTCAAATTGTCCCAAGTAAATGGGCAGAGGGTCTAATTTGTCGCAGACTATCCGAGGAAAGTAATGCAAGATCGTGAAAATATGCACAAGGCAAAGTGGCTTACAATAACTTCATCCAGAAGCTCATACACCAGCACAAAATTTTTACGCAACGAATCTTCATTTAGAACACCGAGGTAATCTTTGATTACACGTGCAATCCTCTGAAGAAGCTCCAATACAAGCGAAGGCGACAAATTTGTCCTAGATGTCGCTACAAAAAGCAGACCAACTACCTTTACATGGAAGTAGTTCACACCATCCACATTCTGCAAGGAAAAAAAAGGAACACTATTAGCACCTCTTTCCATAGTTGCAATTTGCTAAACTGAATGTTTCATGTAGAAGGAATACGCATAATAAACAAAAAAAATGGTCATTGACAGCTCCCCTTTAACCAATTATCTGTCAGTTGAAATCTTTTCAAGCTGACATATGTGGGAAGCCTTGAATTGATCAACTTCACACTCGCACATATAAAAATCCTCTTGACAAATCAACAAATCCAATAGAAACTGCAATTAATGAATGAGGAGGAATAATTTGGATTTTAATATGAGAAGATGTTTGAAACCTCCTACTATAAGAAAATTGATCTGCTTAGGGCCATATAAGGATAATAGAATTTGTCAGTGCTATGAGTCAGGGAAAGCCTAAGGGGCTAGACTGTGGGATTTAGAATGGTTTACCGAGGACCTTCATTCACTCGTTTTGCTACTTCCGAACTGTTCAAGGGACACTTGGAGCCGAATGTCTTTCTATAATATTATATAGGTAGACTGATCAATGAAGTTGACTGTCTCTAATTGTTTAAAAATTCTGCTCCTCCTAAACCAATCCTAAGAGGGAATTCATCTATTAATTAAGATGAAGTGAGATGGATAATGTGCTACCACACCGGTAATTGGAAATTCTTACAGATATAAATGACAGAGAAGAGAAGTGGTGATAAGTGTCATTGATTTCCAATTTTTGTTATAACACTTTTCAACGAAGGATATGGAAATTTCATCTATTACACAAGAAAAGAATACCTACAAATACAGGAGGTGCTTCCTCTCCACCGTCTTCTTTCCAAAACTTTACTTTCCTGAAGAAGATCTCTGCACTTCCTTTTGGTACATCACCCCGATCTGCTTTCATGTACATGTTAAGGGAAACTCATCAGATTCAGCCTCATTTATATTACAGTGGAACGAAAAATGAGAAAATAAGGACAGTGATTCCGAAAATTAAGGGTGGATGATCCACGTGAATCATTCATCTCAATAAAAATGAAAATAAGAAAGAACTGCCACGAGAGCTCCAATCTCTATGTGCAGTTAACTTAGTTACATAATTTTACCATTTCCCTGTCCTCAGTGCCCTTACTTTCCTTTGGAAAAAAAAGTTGCTGCTGGAATTCACTATTTCATAGTTTGCCCAACGAACACATCACAAGCACTAAAACCGTGCTCAGCAGGCATTGGTTACATTCACAACAATGAAGACCCACTGTTAAAACAAAATCGAACACCGATGATGCACTTTGGAGAATTTGAACTCCTTTTTTTTTTCCTACTACCCCCCCCCCCCCC